>CACVKI010146156.1:11734-72279 GCA_902732785.1 Trichogramma evanescens | reverse complement strand
CTCTCTCTCTCTCTCTCTCTCTCTCTCTCTCTCTCTCTCTCTCTCTCTCTCTCTCTCTCTCTCTCTCTCTCTCTCTCTCTCTCTCTCTCTCTTGCATCCCCAAAAATTTCAAGGTGAAACATGCATACAGAAACTCCCTGATGCACCGATGGCTAATAAACAAGCAATTACTGCACACGGGATATCCTCTCTCCGCGTTCAGGGACTGAATATTGCATGGAGTGCTTTTTCTCCTTTGCTTGCACACATGCTGTGCTGTTGAAAGCTTTTCTCCTGCATTACACATAAGCTTTGCAAGTAGTTTGCACACACACACACACACACACACACACACACACACACACACACAAATACACCCATATATATCCTCAAACAGACACTCACACGCGTTGAGTGCATAATTCATGGCGAGCTTATAGCGATGATATATTGGTGAAAATACGTATATTACAATTGTCGGCCTTTCATCTTTGGAAGAATCACGCGAAAAACATGTTGCAATCCTCATGTTGTTGATTTTCCATCAACTTTTTCACATAGTTGTTTAGCATGAAACTTCTGATTCAAGCGCAATCGAACACGTAAATATCCTTTTTCTCTGCGTGGTTTGCTTGCGTACGAGTCTATATCCTCGGCTCCGCTTACCGGCGATGCATCATTCTCGCTATGCAGCTATATTACTACATAATACCTATGCTACGCCGCTATAAAGGCCGGTAGACAGATATACATCTCAAGGAAACGTCCCCTTTACCCTTTCCCGCTTGCTCTAGGTTACACCGCCTCATACTCATCGCTGCGCATGTATGTGTACCGCCAAACAGCCAGCGCGGTATGATGTTAATTCGATGGCCAGGGCATTATGAATGCGCGCATACTATACGTTGTTGTGGGTGCGGTGGGACTACAACATAATAATATAGCGACCGAGCTCTCGAGATTGATGATTGTCCTTGTAACAGTAAATCTGCGTCTGGGATGAGATTGGGCGGCTGCTGCTGCTCCGGCGTACTGTAGCAAATGATTTCACGTGTGATAAGTAGCGCATTACGCGCATTTCCCCCGTATTTAAGTTTGATTTATGCGCTATATTATTCGAACTCGATTAAAATGCCGATGATGCATTTTTCAAAAAAAAGAACAAAGAAAAAAATTACCTTTAATACGGTAAATTGCTGGAGGGAAGTGTATTTGGTTATAATTACCTGTCTATGAATAACAAATATACATTAATAAAGTATCATGTTTACGAAATGTCCTTATTTCAGAATTTTAATTATGACCCATAACTTTACCTCTTACTTTATGCACAAAAACTCGATCGGGGAACGAGAGGGTAAAAAACACAAGCCTTCGATGAATTGCCCGTCGGAAGTTCATTAAAATATCGCGCTAAATCATTTACGAGTGTCAAAACCGAGAGGTGAACGCCGTAGCAGTCCCGTAAGCTGCTACAGTACGCTTCATCAAATTTAATTTTAATTAAGTTTTGTGTTTTGTAGACAGTTGAGCGGCAATGGTATATATAAAAGTATATTACGTGTACGAAGCTGCTCACAGTTTAGAGAGTTGATTTAGTCATATGCTCCATCGAATGGATCTGGCGAAAGCTAGCTCTTAAGCGCACCTACTAGTTCTCAGGATAGGTGCGAATTTTCGTACGTAGTGGAATAATGTGAAAGCGAATCGTGGCATATATATATAAGAAAACTTTTGCTCGGAGTCTCTGTGAAAATCATGCGTGTTATTTAACTTTTGTTTGTGCGCATATGCATTGAATTACACACGATGAATAAATTATATGAGCAAAATAAATCAAGGCTTTTATTATCAAGTTCGGGTCGCATATAGCTGTAGTCTGACGAGAGAAAGAGCAAGTTATATACATATATGTATAGTTTGCCACTAAAATAAAGCGGTAGCAGCACGGTATATGCACTGTTGGAAAAAGCTGCAAGTTCGAAGTCCACCGGTGTGTGTATATAGAGCGTACACTTCCCGGCTGTTGTAGTACTACTCTTTACTCTCGCGCCCACCTGCTTTCTTTTACCAAGAGAAGTTTTTTTGCCTTCTCTCTCTCTTTCTCTCTTATTCTTTCTTTCAGTAATACACAGGTGCGTGACCGCTGGAGTATTTTTTTTCTCTCGCTCGCACACAGTGTAACTTGGGCACGAACCAGCGACGGAGCGATGACGACGACGGCGGTGACGAGCACGCTGTTATTACTTGAGACTCGTACAAGAGAGCACGAACAGAAGGTCCATATATATACATACACTTGTGTGTGTGAGTGTGTGTATGCGTGTGACAGAGAGAGGGACTTACATACGTGAAGCGCAGCAGCATGGCTGACTTTTTTTCGCTTTATGTTCGGAATGTCGACAAAAGCCCCAGAGAGATATTTCTCTTACTGTATATGTACTTACACTCCCATGCAGACACACGTACGTATGTACACAAACACACACACACACACACACACACGCACCTATACGAGCGCACCAACATGTACCCCTGTACCCTTAAACAGACAAATGAAGCAAAGGCTAAAGCGCTCTGGGATTTTTATTTATGCAAATTTTAATGAGCAGCAACGACAGCAGCCCACACCGACGACGGTGGCGGCGATAGTGACATTTTTTTTACCTAGAATCGCTTCAAGAGAGTAGAACAGCTTTTCTTATACACTCGCAACCGCACATATACTAACACTTTCTCGCATACACATATATTTATATTTTGTCGAGCGCACCAGGGGTACTATATGTGCGGCTGTGCGCGCGAGCTGAATTATTTTAATACGGTATATGTGCTGCTGCTGCCTCGCATATACTGGCCTCTAGCCCCTACAGTGTGTAAGGTACTTTATTAAAATGCTAATTTTAACTGCATCGAGTCGAGATTTTTTACTCCATTCAGCTACTACATAGTACTACAATGGAATCAAGATTAATCCGACCGAGTTTCACTTCCTACATTTTTTCTCTTGATGTAGCTATTTATTTAGTGCGGCTGTATATTGACCTATATCACTTAAAGTTTGAAAAATAAGAAGAAATCACATTTTTCGGTACGTGCGCAGCAATATCAAGTATCGTTTGACAGAAAATGAATTATCAGCAAAAAATAGTGTATTTTCACCGCGAGAAAATCAACTCGTCAGACAAAAAAAAAAAAGAAAAGTCTCGCTCCGTAAGGATAAGTGTCATCGAGATTCTTTCTCACGTATATAACTCGCGTAATACACTGGACGAAGGGTCCTATACGCAAGAGGGATTGTGCGCTGACGCATCATTATGAAACGGGAGAAAGAGACACACATATATACGCCCTCTCGCAGGGTGTGAGGGCTGGAGAAGAGTAAGCGAGTCATGCCACTACTACTACCGTGTGCCACGTTTGCTGTCATCGGATTTCTAATTGTCGGCCTTTGTCTACTGCGCTACTACCACTACTTTTATTACCGCCTGCCTCAACTACTACCAACCCAATAGCTGGTCACTCATATGAGATTTATGTGTGTGTGTGTGTGTGTGTGTGTGTGTGTGTATATGCATGGACGCAAGTAGCTTTACTCCATCTACGGCGCTATGGAGGTAGTCGGCGTGTCAAGCCAGCAGAAATTACGACCTCGCAGAGTTCCATTATTTCCTTCAAACCTTTTCAGAAGACTTAATTTGCTTTATTGAAACGCTGATTCGTGCACTCTAGTGTGTGAAATTGTCGTCTACTTTCTGGCCTGTCATTGACTGCTTTTCCCGTGCAATGTACTTATCCACTGATCAAATTAGTCAGCTGATTAACGGGATATACTAGGTGAATTTTGCCACCAATATTTTATCCGTGCGATCAATTGTCATCTAGAATTTATTTTATGCTATATAATTTATTTTCGAAAAATAACAGCATATGCGAATTCTATAACAACAAAGTCACGTTCACATTTTTATAGTAAGGTTGTAAAAAAAGGAAGGAATTCTCCCTACAATCGAATAACCTTTTTTCCACGCGCACATCTTGATCATGAAAATAAATTTTATTATTAAAAACGTCACGCATTTATACGCTCAAATGAATGAGATTTATGAGGATGCTAGGCTTGATGTTTTATTATGTACTCTAGTTTATGATGTTTTCAAGGTGTAATTTCTGCTGAGCTTAAGTAGCTCACTTTTAAATATAGAACTTACTGCTCTCGAGCGAAATAAAAATACAGAGTATGCGTTTGCTGCTGTGCTACAAGCCAGGAGCAACCGGCAGCTTGATGTAACATATTGTATACTCATTTAAACCACTTTTTTCATTCTTATTGTATAAGTTTCTTTTATTCGCATAAAGAAGAAAGGTATAAAAAACGAAACTTGCAAGAATCCAAATAGTTTTACCGTATAGCATAAAATTCTTGAGTTTTGAGAAAAAAAAAGAGGAACGTGCGTTAAATAAAATATGAAAGTAAAAAAAGTATGTTAAAAAGAAAAGCTCGAGGATAATATGAAAAAAGTAGGAGGAACAAATCGAGTGACTAAAAAAAGAATAAAAATAAACATGGGAAGGAAAAAGAACTGTATTACCTGGATGATATTGGCTTGCTTTATTTTGTCCGATCTTTTGAGCGCACAAATGCAAACATTCGAAAATATGTCACGGAAAAGAATGCCAAATAATTCTGTACTTCTAGATATAATGCCAATAGTCGGATATTTGTTTGCTTTTTTTTTGCAATCTGAATAAACCATTGATCAAGTTGACAACTTTTACATGGTTTTTTATTTAATTTTCCTTATAAACATTAAAAAGACCACAACAATCGAATGGAGTGAAGTGCCCTGTGAATTGGAGTTAGGACATGCATACGCATACAGCTTGAGCTATTCCCATGGTTAGATAAACTTTGAGGAAACTCCACCGAGTAGAACATTCAAAAGAAGATTTACGAGTATGAGTTTGTAGTTGGCGTTGATTGCTTAGCAAGTTTTACAAGAATAAAAGATTGAACGCAATTTGCAAATTCGTGTTGTACACTTTTTGTTTCGTAAATTTTCACCTTAGTCAAAGTTTGTCATATACTCACTGGTTGGTGGATTTCTCATATCTTGAACGACTAGAAGCTGGGCTGCCAGTGAAGCCCTATGACCGGAAGTGCTTTCCGCTACGCACTCGTATCTCCCGCTGTCTTCCGATCGTGCCGACGATATCACCACTTTTGATCTTCGTCTGTAGAAAAAAAATTTAATAGGTTATTTATCGTTTTGCAAATCATCATAATCACAATATTGTATTATTAAGATTCAGATAACAATTATCTGATAAGGTAATGGATTTACAAATTTCGGATAAATTATTCATTCAAGATTTTTTCTAAAGTAAAAAGTACAAGAAATACCAAGAGGTGTATTTTCGTAAAAAAAGTTTTTTTTATTAAAAAAGCAACCCAGCTTAAACTGAGTGGAAGATTGTAGAAAAAGCATTCCTCGAGTTTCGCTCAAGACCGAAGACTACTAGCTGGTAATTTGCAGCTAAAACTTGCTAAAATAATATAAATTCAATTTGTTCAGCTCGTTATATTTTCCCTGTGATTATCTGCTACATGTGTAACTTGATAAACGTAAGTAACGCTACTCCTCACTTTTGCTCGTCCGTACTCCTTCCCTTCCCCATTTGAATTTAAGATTTCAACTAGCATTTAATTTTATTCAAATACGTATGGTTATTTGTTTTTGAATTTTCACGTTCTGGTAAGCGCAAGAAATGTGAGTAAGATCGCAGTAAAATTTATAAACGATCGCAGGGTCTATTTTTTTCCTGCATTAGCTATTTTACTAGAAAAAGAAAGAGAGTGTAACTAAAGGAGGCGCAGTCTTTAATCATGCAGCCCTCTATTAAGCTCGAATGCGGCGCAGGCGCTGGCAGTATCTAGCGAATAATTACCTTCAAGAGCCGCTGCTACTGCTGCTGCTCTGATTTTTACAGGCTTCAGGGTAGAAGACGAAGCTATAGGATTAAGAGTGCGACGTTAAGTTTCTTCGACAATTTTACTTTTATACTTGCTAGTCGCCCTTTTTTGCGCTACTGCTAAAGCTGCCTCACACTTTCTTCGCTCCCTTTTTTACTCGTTAAACTCTTTCTCTTTCTCTCTCTTTCCTCCCTCATTCTGCCGTTTTTTTTGTCTTTTAATGCGCCTCTGCACTTTGCTTTTGCCTGTCCCACTTTAAAGTAAAAAAGAAGCGTAGGAGAAACAGGATTGAAAATGTCTTTTTGTTGTGATCGTAGCAGCCAAAAGTTTTGAAGCATCTTCTTACTCCTGTTTGATACTCTTAGCAAAGAAAATAAGAGAGGGGAACATACGAGGATCTTTCGGCACAATGGGCAACAAAAAAGAGCAGGGAAGATTCGAGAATTAATGATAACGAGGTACAGATAATTAAGTCTTAACTCCATTGAAACGGCTCAGCACGAGTAAACAATTGTGTGCAGGCATTATATTGACTAGTTAGCACGCGTGTAGGGTGCTTTTTTAATTGGACGATAAACAATGTTTTCTAGGCCAAATGATCGTTTGGCGATTCGTTCATTAACGAAGTGCTAATATAATTCAAAAGAGCAAAAGTACGAAAGCTTTAACCCAAACGAAGGTATGTCGGTCGAGACAATAATACTAAATTACTTGTGAGGAATGTAAAGTCCAGTCGATCATCGACTAGAATTTATCAATTAATCAAAGTATTTTTCTGAATACATCAAACTCGTAGTCATTTTCATATCCTAGTGAAAATGTGTTTTAATTTAACATCTTCTAAATCGATCAGAAAAAATTTTAATATATCAAGTTCTTTTGACATAACTTACTACCTTTTTACTTCACTTTTGTGGTTATACTTTTATGATTTACTCGAATAACAGAAAGTTTGTACCGTTAGCAATCTTGATCACCGCATTCACACGACTCGCGAAAACTAACTTTCTTCAATTCTAGTGCATACATTTCCGCTAATTTTTCCAGGGGTGTAGGAAACAAAATGAACTCGAAATAATTTTTTTGCATCTTTCTCTAGACAAAGTTATTTTTATTGATGTAAAAAAATGAAAATATAGTTTTGCAAGGTAACAAAATGGTGATAAGAGGAAACGAATGACTGCACATTTTAGTAACTAAGATTTATAAGAAAATTTTCGTGTACATCTTTATAACCCATTTGCAATAACATTTATTTGGCACTCAAATCGCGTTTCCGGACTGTTACGTAAGATTTCATTATAGAGAATACATACATACATAGTTAAGTATATAAGTATATACCCACATAGAGTTGAACCGCAGAGAGATATCGTCGCGATTCACTCCACTGCGCTTTCAAATGGCTTTGGAGTCAAGCCATGTGGCCCAGCTTGTTCCCTTTTCCTAACACACTCAAGCTCAGTAGTTCTGTCTCCTCGCCATAAAGCTTTCATTGAAAAGATTGCGCAGGTATGCAAACATTCAAATACGCTTGCTGATTATACAAATATATCCCAGGCGATCATTTCGTAAGAGAAAAAATTATCATCAACACATGCTTACGTGAATCTTAATTGAATTTACATTCAATCAAACGTGATGTAGATAATTAAATTTAATGACATTTAATTGAAGAGTGTCGCGAGCGCGCGCGACGAAATTAACTCAGCTGCGGAGCTCGAAATTTCACTCTCTTTGTCAAACGGTGCAATGATTTAGCGCCGGCGTGTGTATTCAATTATTACGTGAATATATTATTTTGAAGAAAAGGTAAATCATCAAATATTCGAATTTCAACGCGTTTCCATTATTCGCGACTGGTTCGTGCGCGAGCGAGCCTCGTAAGTATTTCCACACCAAGCCCTAATTAAATTTCATTCGCACTCAACATTTGAGAAGTTCATTAACAAAGGTTTAATTGTCGGAACGAGATTCGATGCTTGGCACGACGCGTGCTCGTGGAGCGTAAGAGAAGTTTTTTTTTCTTACCCCGCGCTTAATGCCTCATTGACGTATTGTGTAGCTATAGGTCAACTACCAGGAGAATACACACGTGCAAAACTCATACCGACGCTAATTGTATTAAGTGCATATTCGATCACGAGTGTCATAAACGGACTCACGCAGAGCGAAACTCGCACTTTTGATCTCTTCAGTTTTTCCTATGCATTTATACACACATACACACGTGCGCGCAATCACTTGCGCACTCGCGTGTGGTACGACTCGATCCGGACCAATGCGGCTTTACATACAGCTGACATTGAGGTTTGGGCATTCTTTTTGCAGCACTCTGTACAATTCATAGAGTAGAATAATCGCGGCCGAGCAGAGGGATTATGGGCGGACGTTTGAAGTTTAATCTACTCCACCGAGAGAATACTGTGCATTCGAATAGCAGCGCATTGAAATGTTCGATGATTGTTCAAGTACGAAATTCGCACTGGTCAATCGTGCATTTATTCCCATGCTCGAAATGTGTTCCCCAGTTCGGAGAACTCGTAACTTCGATTACGCTACTGACACGGAAAATACTTGAAACGGCTTCTTTTGTGTAGCTGGTCAAGTTGGAATTGGGCAAAAAAAATTTTTCTCAGAATCATCATCAATAACGTTTTCGTTTCGTTTTTATCGGCTTCGGCACAGTTTCTCGCAAGCTATTGTAAATATAGCTAGTGGTATCACGTGTACAAAGGTATATATTGCGGGCGAGAAACAAATGATTCGCTACGAACATTGGCAATGTATCATCTTGGGCTGCAACAAGAAACAAGCTTTGGTACTTCGAGCGAAGCAGGCCGAAGCTTGTAGCGTTTTCTGTTAGCACATATATAGAAAAGTATAGAAAATAGATGTCTAATGACATTTCGGACCAGTAAGTTTAGCTGTTTCTCTCTCTTTTATTCTCTTTGCTTAGCTACAAGCGATCCGTCTTGCAATGGAAGCGCCTTCGAGCAGCGTATTTTTTCCCTTCTAGTACTCGCAGCTTACACATAGATATGGGTAAATCCAAAAAAACGTGGGTGCTTTGGATTATTTTAAATGAATTTCAAAAAAAAATCGTTCATGTATACGGATTCTGAGATAAATTCTTTGAAGTTTTTGCCTTAAAATTTTTTTTACTAAGTAGATACTTATAAAGAAATAAATTATGAAGTACACATTTACATTAACAGAATAAAACATTTTAATATTTTGTTTCAGTTTCAAAACTATTTTCTGTAATAAGTATTTTACATCAAAATATTATAAACAATGAAAAGTACCAATCACACTTTTTTTTGGAATCAACTTTCAATTTTCGTCTTTAACATGCTCTAATTTTTGAATCACAAAATTGATGTATTCTAGCTCTGTGCTTTTTTTCTTCATAAGACAAACTGGGGGCACTGGAAAATTAATTAAACGAGAGCAATACTGCCTTGTCTACGAACATATTTTTTGAATTTGCCCATATACAGAAATAGACTATTTTTTATTTATATCGCGTTTCACTGCACTCTGAGAGTGGGTAATGGGGTTCTTCCAGTTTAACGAATGATGTAAGCCAATGTTGGTAATTTTGTTTCGTTGCAGTTTCATTCATTGTAAATACAGAGTAACTTTCCTTACGTGATCGTTTCGATGCTTTGCAAGTATTTCGAAATATAAAATATTAATGAAGAAATGACTGGTAATCTAGCGTCTAATGACAAAGGGTCATTAACAGCCATACTTTGTCCTCAAAAGCTATCAAAGCCATTCGAAAGCAACGATATACTGTCTAGCGACTTTGCCTTTCAATCACACGTGTCCGCGAATATGCAATACGCAGCGTAATTTGACATTCTACTCGTATGACAGTGAATTAATCTCGTTAGAGCGGCACGACTTTCTCGTACACTCGGCCAATGGCGTGCTCGAATGTACATAAATGGCATCGAAGAATTACTGAGCAATTAGTCGCACGTGCGCGTCTCACCGCGCGCGCGCGTACTCGGTCCGAAGATGATTCTCTTGCGTGCCGCACACCACACGCGAGTAGTAAATGAGCCAGAGCACCATGCTATTTACTAGTGCCGACCGTCTTCCCAAAGTGGTCCCAGCTAATTTTAGCTTTTGATATTCAGACACGGAGAGTAAAGTTCGAAATTTCAGAGCCGGTTTAACTTTACAGCTGAAACAGGGCAAACTGCGCTTGTTTTTCTAGCTTGTAAATTTATATTAGCGTATGATTGCTTGGCTTTGCTGCACTTGTGTAGTTTCCATAATAATCATTGCTTCCAATTAGTTTCAGACTTAATTTGATTTTATACTATTAACAATGACAGAATTCATAATATCCGCTTAGCATCAGTGTCATATGAACTGAATATGCAAATTCGATTACGTTTATTTGAATGATAGAATCAATTGTAAACGAATTATTGAAAAGTTTTAGTTATCCGTTTTTAATAAAAGGAACTTGACATCTTTAAAAGTTGACATGGTTATTAATAAAAAATTTGAAATGAAATGATTGAAAATTAACTACTTTTTTAATCGATCTATTTGATTAATTTGAATTTTTTTATTAAATACACAACTTTCCGGGGTTTAAAAAAAGTATTTTAAATTGGGTGCTTTTCAAAATACCATATTATTTGGAAGATAAATTCACGCTACTTGCACGCATTGAATTATCGAGGTATTGTTATTCATTCAATCCTTTCCATATCGAGAATAACGACAATTGCGAATGTATTTTTTTTCGGAAAATTGATGGATTTTCCGTCAAAAAAGTGCAAAAGAGTAAAATCTTCTATGGGATGAAAAAATCCCAGCATAAGACTGGATATACATACATAAGCCGATACGCATTTGCTTGCGGAAGTAATCATCGTTCACCCAAGTCAGCGAGCATATCGTCACCTTACCTATACACGCTCGCTCTCGCTATAAGATTTATACTTTCTTTCGTATTGATAAAAAAATTGATAGCTTAGCGTTCTAGCGTTCGCACGCACGACGTGATAAGATTTTTCGCCGGAGGATTTTCAATTTGAAGGGCTTTCGAGTTTGCACGACAAGCTATTTTTGTTTTGACGTTTCATCGTTATTATAGACGTCAATAGAGTAAAGAAAAGGGAAAAGTTGCGTTTGTAAAATGTATGCAATTGTACATCATAGATAAGCGAGAATCGGTGAAAAGCAATCAAAGCTCCTGCGGCTGAAAATGAGCAAGCGTAATGAGAGCCTCAAACGCCAGTACGAATTGGTATTCGTGCTCGTGCTCTCGTGTTAATCTTTGTGCGGTTTTGAAACTTGAAAATGGCTTTGGGCATCTGAGCCCGCGCGTGCGGCAACGCGGCGGCCCGCTCGCTCTCTCCCCCGCTGTGCGGCGCGGCGCGGCTCGCATCAATTCGGGCGGGCGTCAGCTTGCGCTGCAGTATACTATAGGTGCTATTCTACCTTGGAAATTGACGGAGAAATTGCAACATCACGATGTGTGCGGTTCTAAAGCTCCGAGAAATCATCGAACACGTCTATACGTAGGGACGTACAGGCGAATTGCGTAAATAAACTCTTAATCTCCGCGCGAGTTAGGAGCCATCATCGCGTGGCGCACACCTCCTCCGCTCGTCAGCAAATATTCCGCGCGCAAGCTTCGAATCGACTAACGAACTGGAAACAGGCGAGTGTATCTCCATCGATCTGTCTCTATACATCCGCGCATACTGCATACAATGTATGTACATATTTATGTACTGTATATACTGCTAAATTAAGCGACCAGGGAATTTCGACGAGAAACTTAGGTGTACGTATAGCTGTGTGTGAATGTACGCGTTGTACTAGGCGCCAGTTCATTGTAAAGATAAACTACTGTACTGTTTCGTGATGATCTACCTATTATGAAAGCTTTATTCGTGTATAAATTTATTACCTGATATCGTAAAGTCATGCCTTCAAATTAAATACATAGTTGAGAATAAATTTTTCCTTGTTACCTGACATTGAATTACGATTCTGTTATAGGCCTTTATTTGAACATCGTACTACGTTTTATGTGATTTCTGGAATATTTTATTGGCGTGTCGAGTATCTTGTGTGTGTTGTAGCCTTTACTGTCCACAGAAGTCTTGTTCAAACACTGTGGATTTTTTACCAGAATCCAAGCCCTCTCAAGAGTAGAGAGATTCGATGACGTGAGATTGTACAACAACGAGCTTAGCAGGGCCTCTCGATCATCTTATTCTCTCTTTAAATGCACTCCTTGCTCTCCTTCTGTATACATGCATCAAGAGTCACGAGAATGAAGGGTACAGTGGCTCTATACCTAGCTTCAAGATACAGAGTTTTTTAAGAGACAATGAAGTTCTCGCTCTTTCCCTCTCGCTATTCACCTACACTTTCGAAGATACGAAATCGACCAGGTGGAAACATTGAAGAATAAGAGTATATCTATACATACATGTCAGTACTCCCCATTGCATTCTGCACAGCAAGTTGCACTAGAGTTTCCCTGCTTGGATTTCTCTTGTGCCTTTTTCTTTATCATCTCTTGGTTGTTTTATGTAACTTCACGAGGATGAAATTGGATACCTACTCGAGTAACTTTGTATGTTTTTTTCGTAATCAATGAAAGCTAGGTTACGATACAGAATGATTATTATTAGACGCGCACTAACAGTCGATTGAAAAAAAAGTATTAGACATTTTTTTATTTTTAAAAGTTGACACTCGTCAAGTTTCAATTACTATATTTCAATAATATTAATGAAGAACCTTGCTAAAAATTGGGTGACTCATCAACATCAATTACACTTTGTTTCATTATTTCAAGCTACTTGTATAGATTATTTCTACTTATTTTACTGATACCCCAATTGCAAATATGAATTTATTATTCAATTTCATTGCGGCTGCCACGTTGTAATTTAAATCACTTGACCTTATTTCGTAGCTATCCTGTGAAATCGTAGTATATATAAATGCTATAAATCTGGAAACGTTTTTTACGGATAGCAAAATCGACATTTAACGGGTAAAAAATTCACGAATCATGCAATTCGAAACATCTCTCAAATTATAAGTTCTTGGATTTAAGCATTAAAAAGTAATTCCTTAATTTATTCTAGGTAGAAATAAATTCACCAATTAACTTGCCAAGAAGAGGAAGATCATTGAGAGTAAGTCATTTACTCGAAACTGGCAAAATTATGTTGATAAAAGGAATCGGACAAAGGGTAGAAAGTCGAAAAAACACGCGCACAATAGATGTCTGAAAGATGCGACTCCCGTAAGTTACCATACGGACACAAATGAGCTCATCTGTAAGGTAAGTAAAGTAATGTTTCCTTCTTATCCTTCTTAATAAAAGAAATTCTATTTCACGAACATTTCCTTATTTTTTCCGTATAATCTTTGAGTTTCAAAAATAAACCCGGATTTTTTGTAAAACTAGCTTATTAAATTCCATTAAAGCTAAAGGTTAGATTGAAATCTGTAATAATTTCAATGATACTCAGGCCTCGAAAAGTTCAAAGCCGTTTAAAAAAAGACTATCTGACGCTTTTAGAACAATGACTCAATTGTTTTCGACCTCATTAGAAGTTTCCGATTTCACGGATGCAGCGATACATGTTCATACAGACGCAATTCAGTATACGTAATTATAGTAGTACGCGAATGCACACATCTGGTCGATGAATTACATGCTTGAGGTTAATTTCGTGCTGCGTGCGTAATTATTTGCGCAGTCCATACGCGTGTATACGCCTCTACCTTGGAGGCTAGTAGGCAAATTAGGAATGGATTTACGCTCGCGATGATGACTTCCCCAAGAGCAATAGCTCCCGATTGTAAAGGCAGTTTTGGCTCTTTGGTCCTTTGTATACAGCGAGCTGCCGCGTACGTTAAGCACAACTCGGTATTTCAAGATGAATCATTTATTAGACGGACAAGTTCACACGGAATAGCTTGTAAGTGACGCAATCGGACATTTTTTCTTTTAAGTCGTAACCTAATACTGGTCGAACTGTTAATATGCACAAGTTCCAAGCGATACAGTATCGATGCGCGTCTAAGAGTTGTTGATATAACTTATGTTCCGCATATCCTCTTACAAAATTTTCTCCCAGACATATCGCAACGATGCTTATTACTTTCGAGTCTTGTTGCACTCTTGAACTGTTGTTACCTTTGCAAAATCAAGTAATAATGCAAGCAAACATCCGAAAGACTCCAATTTTAATGTGCAGTAAACGCTTGTGTTTATTATTACCGTAACATTCAGATTTCCGTTAAACAGTCTTACATAATGTACGCGTACTCAGTCCTAAGTGTGCTTACTTTGTACTTACAGGCCATGCGACTGTTACCCACCCTTTCCACACTGAACTTTTGCTCTCTTTCCCTATGTTAAATTACTATTTTCAAGTATAAAACGGCATGCACGCGAAGCTACATTACATTACCAGGACAGTTTAACTTGTAAACTGGCAACCGCGAATTATACGATTTCGTCGCGACGATGCTACGGCCCTGTCGTGTAGTACAACAAGTAAAAGACGCTGCAAGATGCGCTCGACTTGACGACTATTTTTTTATAGTATACTTTTTGAAAACTGGTACCCCGCGGAATTTATTAAAATCGTGAAATTTATGTCCTCGACGACGCACTTGGAAAATGAAGGTAAATTATAGCCTATATAAGAATATGTTTCTCACTCGTATATCTAGCTTATTCCATAGCTGTCGAGTGCGCATAAGCGTACAATGCTATTTTTCAACTTGACTAAAAATCCATATTCCTTCTTCAAACATTTCCATAAGGTTAAGATAATACTTCGGCGTTTGAAAAATACAAACTTGTGCGTCATTTCTGAATAACTTTTGATTTAAAAAAAAAACCTTTATATTTAGTCAAAAAAATTACATTAGTTTTTTAGTACAACACTGTTAAGGAGAGCTTTCTTTGACTTGCGGCACCTCTTTAAACTAGAGTTGTGTCAATAAAATCGCGTGTTTCTGTTCACCTAGCTACTTTTACGATGGTTATACTCAATGCGTTTTTTAAAACTCGCGAGAAAATAAAACACAAATTATTGAACTATAAATTATTATTGAAACATGTACAGAATCTCATATCATTTTTGACCAAATCGACTAATGTTAATAATTTGTTGGTACACGCCAAACTAATATTTTGCATGCAGCTATTTGCAAGTGACTTTAATACTATTTAATGCACATTGATTGAATTTAACTTCGTCTCGTAAATGCGCATCGGTCGCAACATGAATGGAAAAGCGCTACTAAATATATATACTCGGCTGCGTCGCTATTGCTGATCGGGATATTTGCAGAAACGTGCGTTGATCCGCATGAAAACACCACATCAAAAAGCGGGCCGATATTTTTAATTCAATTTTTGCTAAAGTCCATTTTCTTATAGACTCATTGCAGTATCTCTTCTTCCATCAGCATGTAAATTTCCAGCATTCATCGAATGGTTATCGAATTTAACATGTATTTCACGTGCACACAACGTGGCAGTAGCTTGTTATACTGCTATAAAATCAAGCAGTGCATATTTCGCGTTTCACCTGCATGCGTGTGTTCCGTGTAAGCGCGCATCCACTTTAATCGAATCCGTCGAGTTTACTGTACGAAAATGAACGCGCAATGCCGAATGAAAAGAGGAAGTTTGGATCGATTCCAAATGTTGAGCGGGGTGCATTCAGAAAATAAAGACCATCATCACTGCCGTTCTCGTCGTCGTCGTCGTCGTCGTCGTCGTTGACGCAGTTGGACGGAGATGCAGCAGCAGCAGCATCAGCTGCAACGAGTGTCAAGAGTCTTTGCGGGGTCTTTTCTTCTTTCATAGAGGCGGCGTGAAAAAATAAAAAGGAATCTATTCTGTATTGGCTGCCAGCCAGAAAACTGACGCTAATACTTGTTGTGGACATTGTAGCTAGTCTACTATAGAGACTCTTTGATTGCTCTAATCTTTCAAAAGTTCACGATAAGACACCTATAGTGTTTAGTTAATACCAGAGGACATTGTGCAAAGCTAGTGGCATTCCATTTTTCGCCTTTATTGTTTCAATTTTACCTTTCTTTTTTCCAAATTCGAGTGTAAAAGAGAGAAATGTTCACTATACTTTTTATTTACAGGAAATTGCAATTGTCTAAACTAGAATCTCTAGTCTTTTCATAGAAGTGATATACAATTAAAAGATGAACTTCTTGTTTTCCTTCACTCGAGTTCGATTAACGTTCATATTTATTAATTATTATTTAAAATAAAAGTTTTCCGCAGATGTGCAGTTAGATGTACAGGATTTACATCATTAGAAGTTTTTCCATGCTCAGATATACTCTATATCACAAGTATTTCATATCATTTTCAGAACTTTTTACTCACGACCATGAAGGTTGAATTATATTTCAAAGTTTTAAAAAATTTCTGATGATCAAGTTGCTCCAGGACATATTTGTTTCAAGTTCGTCAAGAATAGAGTGTATTATTTTATGCCGAAATCTCTAAGACATCAAAGTAAAAAAGTCCTTTCAAAATTTTACGTATCTATTTCAAAGGATATTACAGTATGGGATGTGAAGCTTTATGAATTTCTCGTAAAACCCATAGCAGCGAAAGCAGAATTAAGGTTTTAATATAATAAATAATATAACTACTCAATTGAATAAGTAAAAAAGGTGCATATTACTCTGTAAGTCGTATAAATATCACTCGGCTCTAGAGAGCCTTCCAAACAATTTTATAAAAAAGAAGAAAAAATAACAAATATTCCATTTGTGTTGGCGTCTATGTTCGTTACACCCAGGCGTGAATTTCACACATGAAAAGACTATACTCCAAAAACGCGAGGACGCACGTAGAGAGCTTGAATAAAATCACGCGAACCGTTCAACAACAAAAAATACAAATAAAATTATCCTCCGCCCTCCCGCTCTATCCAACAATGCCGCTGCTGCGCACAGGAACCAATCGAACTTCGCACTAAATCTGCTGCGATGCATAACTCGGGGTATTATCGATTGAACGAAAAAAAAAAATACCGAAAAAATTCCTGCAATGCGGAGAAAAAAAGAAAAGTTTTCGGAACAGTGTTATTCGGTGGCTGTGGTACCTGGTTGGCTTTATGATTTCCCCCTCCTCATCTTTTGTCCCGCTCTTATCGTTTTTGCGTTGACAAAGCTTATCGCCCGTTAGATCGGCCACGGGTAAGCTTTTTATCCGTCCGCGGGGTATATAACGGCATGGCAGAAGTCCTACACTATCGCCTAAGCGAATCGTCCGCAAAGACGTGGCTGAGAATACAATAATCGCGCATTAGTAGATCACCGAAGCAGCTCTTCACCTTTTCGGGTTTTTCCCATCTCCGCGCGGCAGATGCTCATATAAGGTTAACACCAAATGCTTGGCACGCGATCTATCGGCCGGCTCGAGCTTTGCTGCGTACAGCGATTAAGCTCGGATAATCCAGCTAAATTGAATAATGGATAATGAAACCAGAGCTATGTGTATCTCCTATAAATGTGCGACAGTTTGACAAAGTTATGTACTCAATAGTCCCTTCTCTGTGCTCGGCGTCCAACTATATTCAGCTTGTACTACTTACAAATTATGGACTTTGACATGAGTTGTCTGTCTCTCTGTCTGTCTGTCTCTCTCTCTCTCTCTCTCTCTCTCTCTCTCTCTCTCTCTCTCTCTCTCTCTACATTCTCTCTCGAAGCCTTGCGAGTTCCTTCGAATTTGATGAATAGATTTGAGACAAGTATGTACGTGAATATCAAAGAGAGAAAGATGGAAGGGTCTGGACCTGTTCTGTACCATCAACGATATTGTTATAGAATCAGTTACGAAGGCGCACAATACGAGCGCTCATCTTCATTCGAATGATTTTAAAAATAATTCTGTTGAGATCAAAGTTTAACGAATGTAATTTTCATTGACGCATGATGGATTGTCCCTTACGCATATATTTTTTAATCGAAAAAATATAGATTCTCTCTTTTAATATTCGCCAAGCACCGAAAAAAATGATCTAAAGCGAATTCACACATGCAACTACTGCAGTGGATTTGTCCTGTGGCTTGTAGCCCAGATAACCAAGAGTACATTATAAGTTTGCGCGAATCCATTTCCGACTTTTTTTCTCGGCTATGCGCATGGCGCACCGAGACACGAATTTCATGTAAATCTACAATCGAATTTCCGGTTGCCTACCTCACGACTGCACGCGAGCACACATCTATATATGCTGCTCTGGCCCTGGAGATTTTTACTCTTTCGGGCTTAGCTTACAAAATGCACCCTGTACGTTCTCAAACTTAGAGGTATGGGTACGGGGTGAAAATACTCCAGTGAATAGTCCACTGCTGAATTCTGACGTGTGTGTGTATGTATGTATGTATGTAAATCTCGGTTTTTTTTATGGCCATCACTTTCGATCGGCACTTGGAGCTGCTAGTGCTTTTCGCCTTCCACCGCTTTATTCGGGGTGTCGAGGCTCTTTTTTTCGTCGAAAAGGACGAAAAAGCTACTCACACAGACCACCAATCGCCATAGGCACAATTGACGAATCCAGCTCGAGCCGAAAGAGATTGAGAGATAAATGCGCGTGCAGTTAAAGGCTTGGCAAAAGAGGGCCAAGCTATAGGGCGAATAAATGTTCGACAAAGCGACACACTTTCCGATTGTCACATCGTCAAAAATCCATCATGATTATCGGAACTTTTTTATTATTCATTATTCGCTTTTTTTATTCCATTAGTTTCAAGTGTTAATTATTATCTACTATTTATGGTCTTGCGCATTGCTATTAAACGTATTGAAGCTTGAAAATGAGATATGGTCAAATCGTTTGAGAAGATAATAACTTTCAACGGGTAGAAGTTAGAAGCTTGTATTATCATTTTCTTTGTGCGCACTAGAGCTTGGTCATATTTTACTGATAAATTTAGTACGAAATTAATCGAGTGAAAATACTTGGCTCACAAATAAATATCGCTTGATTTCAGTTTTTTTGTTTCAATTAAAACGCTGAACATGCTATTCATGTAAACTCAGAAAAATATTAAAATTTATTTATCGATTTTTAACGTTCGCGTGAAAATAGTGAAAACGTGTTAAGAGGATGCGGCCTGTATGTGTCAACGTGCACAGTGTAGATAACATAAGTACAGACTGCACCCGGTGGCCGGTTCTTTGTGTTTTTGTTTTCTCTGTTTCTTTGTTTCGCAGTGATCTCCACAAACCAATGAAACGAGTCATCGTTTGATCAGCCAAGCATACATACTGCTTTATCTGTCTGTCCGTCTCTCTTTTTCTCTCTCTCTCTCTTTTCCTCTCTACAAATGTGATATGTGCGAGTGTGTACGTGCGCGCGTGACACGTATTAGCTACTGTCGCTCTCTATCTTTCTCATTACTACTTTGCTCCGATAAATTTTTTCGTTTGTGTGAGCGCCTCCCTTCCAGTTCTCCATCACTATCTCTCATATATACATTGAAACTCATCGCGACGTGATGCTCGCTGCGGTACTTTTCATTATCCTCTTTTTTACACTCTTTGAAATGTATTCCAATACCATCAGCGCCTCCCCGGTATATATGACCCCGTAATGGACTTTTATCTTTCGTCGTGCAGGGTTATAACAAATGATACGTCGTTGAAAAAAAAAATTATCTCGTAATAATTACTCATAATGGGATAATAATCTCTAACGAGTATACACGCAGATTTCAAAAATGAGTGCTAAATAATTCTCCACCGGTAGTTATAAATTATTATTTATTTTATGCTAACGCAGTACCATCTCTCTGAATTATGCTTCAAAGAAATCAACTTCATTTTATGTTTTTAATCAAGGCTAAGACGTGCAAATAAATAAATCTTATAATCATTCCACTGTAAAGAAACTATAGCAAGTAAAGGAGTCCTCTGAGCTGAGCACTTTAAGAAGTTATCATTTACAAATTAAGTCGAATTGACTGTAAGTTCGGTTTCTCTTTCACGGATTTACGCGACATCCTGTGCAGCGACGAAGGTTCAGCTTTGGTTTTACGATTAGCCGTCGCGCTACAACGATTCTTTCGTCTTACGCGAATTTTCTATCCACCGTGCGACTTCCGAACCAAGCAGCCTTGGCAATGTAATTGCGATTAGGATCAACGACATCGAGGATAAGCGAAATTTCCCGTGGTTGGAGCTTTTAAACTAATTGCAACGTGAATCGAAGATGCTCGAACTCGATGTTTCCTCAAAGATTCGGTATCCGTCGAATGCATCTCTCTTGCTGCCGTCTCTCCTTCAAGAAAGAGAGAAAGAGAAAAAAACAGAACGAGCGACAAGAAAAAGATGAGATCGATTGACTTTTTTTCTTACTTATTTATATACGCGCAAGTTTTCAAGATTAAGAAAAAAAATTGATTTTAGCTTCCTATGAGTGCGTGCTTTACAAGATACATCTATTTTTTGCTTTTATCGTATTTTTCTATTCAAGTAATGATACTTTTTTTACTTTTATCTTGGTTTTATTTATATTTAATTTAACATCATTATTTTTTTTTCAAGTTTTTTCGTTATAAATTAATAAATGGTAACACTTGAAAACTTTCACTTGAAAATTCAGTCTTGTAAAATTGCAATAAAAAATATCTTGAACTAAATATCTATCGATACCACGTATATTCAAATATTCACTCTTACCGTTTATGTTGAATTCTCAGTCCTCTCCTTGGTTGCAGAGGAAGTCCATCTTTTAGCCAGTGCACTCTTGGAGGGGGTGAACCTCTCGTTCGACACACGAGCTTCACCCTATCCCGGTACCTAGCCACTGAGTCTCTTAGCTCTGATAACGTGACTTCTCGCACTGAAAACATCAAAAGAAAAAGGTTTTAACTTTAATGTTGGATCTGCATTGCTACTATATACTATAATACTCTTTTCATTCATATTTTTTGCCGAGCGAAAGGGGTTACACATTTTGCTCGACGCAATTATTATTTCCCATAGTTCGCCGAGATTTCCGCGCAGACATGCCTCAACCTATCGCGAGATCGCATGTCATGAGAATATTATTTCGCGCTTTCTGCGGCTCTCTTCCTCTCTCTTTTTTCTTTTTTTATTTCCTTCCCTTTATCCCTTTTTTCTCTATCTTTGTTCTTTTTCAATATTGACCATGTTTTTTAAAAAGAAAACATAGTCATGGGCAGTTCGCACAGCTCTTTGTGAAATAGCGTGATAACGTGATAGGATAGTTCAGAGAGGAGGAATGATTGACATCTGTTGGTTCGACTGGTTGGAAAACTACCTCAGCCGATAGTAATCGACCGAGATTGCCTCTAATTGCAAAGGAGTGAGAGAGAGAGAAGCCAAAGCACCTGCTGGATAGGACTATTGGCTTGCATTTCATTCGAATAATAGACTTGCTGTTTCACCTTATCCGCTAAATGCTGCAATCTCCTATTGCTATTTGTTTGATAGAAGGTGACACAAAATTTACCTTGTGGCGTAACTCAATTACTGATAAATAATGAGTACTAGCTCGGTAGTTTAGGAATTTTTTTAGTTTAAGTTTAGAATAAGGCTGGAAAACTGATCAGACATGTAAATTGTTGAAAATAATGAATACACCATTTATACGACTAATGATAACATTTCTGCGGTGAGAATGCAGATGCAAGGGGTGGGTGAACTATGAGTACAGTTTAGCATTTGTATGTAAGTAGATTGTAATACGCTAGAAAACAGAAAGGTAAAATCTGCATGTAGCCTCCTGCGGAAGTTTGAAGCGCGCGAAAGGAAGAGAGAGAGAGAGAGAGAGAGGGTAAGGTAGTGTAGGCAAAGTTCACTAAACTTTACTTAAGTAAATTTCACTTGGCTAAAACTTCATCAGCTCGAAATAGATCTTACTTAACACCCTTTACCGGGCGCATCAATTATGTAACACGCACCCAGTGACTATTAAAAAATTCATCATAAAATAGATTGTTGTGCGTACAGTTTAATGAGCTGTTTTGCAGAGGTCGTCGTGACTTTTGCCCGCCAAAATTTGACCCTTATATTTCGAAAGATTTTCAAAGCGGAATTCTGTTTTTTATCTCAATGGGCATAAAACTTTGAAAAAATAATATAGCACTTGTGACCATGTAAAGCGGATCTTTGACGAGGAATCGCTCGTCGTATCGTCAATAATAAACACGCTTTCGTTGCCAAAAGCTTGTGGTTTCGCACCAGTGGGCAAGAACAGTATGTCCAAAAAAAAGTCACAGCGCAACAGCCAACAGCCAAAAGCCAGAAAAGCTCTGTATAAGAGAGAGCTGTAGAGAGGTTTGATTCGTCTTATCGCGTTGTGCCCATTCAAGCTGCAATGAAAACGAGAACTGAGCAAGCCAAACTCTATAAATGTGAAACTCAGCGGTTCTTGGCTTTGTATTAGTGTACGTGTGTATAGGTGGTTCGCGCGAGTGTTTCTCGTTCGCCGCTCCCTTGAGAACACAAGAGAGTGCGAGTCATATACCGCATTGCACTTGGTGAAACGCTATTTAACGATTAGCGTCTCGTTCGTAGTCTCGCTACCGGTCTCACGTTTGTCGAACGCGAAAATTCAAATGCAAATTTCACCTAGGCCACGAGAGACACGAAAAGGAGTACTATTGGTCGTAGTGGTGGCAGTACTGCTGCTGCTGTTACTGAATAAATCCCCTTTCTCGTCCTATAGCGCCACAGCAGGCACATCACATACCAGTCTTTGATGAAAATTTTAAGTGGGAGTTAGCTGCGAAATTCACGCCGCAGGCTATAAAGAAAATAGAAAAAGAAGAGGAAGCTCTCGTGCGACTGTGTAGTACGTGACACACGCGTGGTGCATCGAGTGTATGTGTGTGTGTGTGTGTGTGTAGCCCGAGAGAAACGAAAAAATGACACGAGAGTTGTTGTAAACGAAGGGACGGCGTATTCCACCTGCGTGACATTGTAACGGATTCATATATTCGAGTAAAGTTTTGAAAGGCGCTCAGTGCGCGTATTGTCGCCAAGACTAAATCTATCTGCTTTTCTTTCCGAATAAAGACTGAAAGCTGTTGTCAGTTTTTGATCCTATGCGTATTGAAATACGAATGCATGCGATATGAAAGAATCGCGTACTGTGCTTGGTTAGATAGAACTCCGTTTTAGCAATTATTATTTAGAAAATTCCACTGTAAATGTTGAAATTTTGTTGTAAAATTGTAATGTATTATTTTTGATCGCATAAAATAATGTAATTGATTGAATATTTTTTTAATCATTTTTTATTGAGACCGTTTTTGACGTACTTCATATGAATCATTTTATCAAAATGTTTATGGAGATATCAAAATAAATATTCAAAAGCAAATGTGATTTTTATGGACACTGTGCACAAAGATATCATAAATAAAAAGTACAGATCGACGGAGAAATAAACGTTAAAAAATAACCAAAAAAACATTGAAGTAGAATTCTAGCTAAAGATTTATACAATGACGTGAAGAATCAAAGGATCTGTGTAAAAAATACGATGTGCAGCTCGAGCGGGAAAAATCAAAAAAAGAAAGAATGCATGGAAAAAGTCGTGCATGTACACAATAACTCTATCGTACAAATGTCATCGCTGTTTAAGCTATAGGCATCGTACATACTACACTCTGATACATCAAAGCGAGAGAATTTTGGAACACAAGCAAAATTGAAACAAAAAGTAATTTTTTCATTTATACTGAGTATTTGCGCCCCTAAAAGTGGGATTTAATTGCTGTGGTTCACAAAAAAGAGGTGATATTCAATATTAAGCAGTTAGTACACGATGAAACGAATGAACTCGACGCGTGTGCTAAATATTATCATTACAACGATTAGTTGATTAAAATGACGACGATTTATATTTCAATGTTTATGATTCATAAACGCGTAGGTTAATGTTCATCATAAGCTTTACTTAATTACCATATAGTAAAATGTTAATATACTATGGTTAAATAGGTTCGAGGCACGTGAGCTCGCGTTGAAACTGCGAACGTTTAGCTTGGTTAGTAACTAAAAACAACTGATTTCCTTGTATCAGCAATTTTTCATCAATCACACTCTCGAATCAGGTAATTACATCTTTGATCATTAATATTATAAGTTACATTTTCATATCTTATTAGCTTGCGATTTCAATACTCGTAATGACTCATCGTCATTTTAGTCATCAATCCGCTTCGAGTCTGATCCAACATAGTCTTGTTCTACTTTACTTGTAGTTAAAGTATTGGCAAGATCCTTCTCACGAAACACCTGCATTCAAAGTCGATCGAAACTAAGAAAATTGTTTTAAATGAATAAAACAAAAGGAGAAAAGAGAAAAAAGGTGACTCAGGGCACGTTTGATTAATGGTGGTGTGCGCTACTTATAGCGGTAGCGTATAAACGACACGTTTGTGTGCAGGTACGAAGTTATGGAGATTTCAGGGTGGTGTTTTTTATCGATAGTTTTTTATCAATCGCAACACGCAAAGCCTATGTTCTTAGTCGCAAAAGGTTCTTGTGAGCGCGACACACTTTATCTCTCAGCAATGAACGCGAAATCGATTAGTAGTAGCTACATGTCGAAAAATACTTTACGGATTAAATAATATGCAAACTCGTAGAAAATAACTTTCCGCTCACTTTGGCGCAAAGCCTTTATTTATTTTATTTTGATTTAGCAAAGCGTCAGGCATACATTCTGCAGCTGCGCTATCGCAAGAGTTGCTCTGTTATTACGAAGCTTTTCGTTCGTTACGTTCGTTCAGTTTCGAGAGTTTCAAAATCTCTATGAAAAGCGATTTCCGCCGCTAACTTGAAACAAATAAAAAGGAGTTAAAATTAAACTTCGTTTTCGCGAAAATTTAATACAGCTTGTCAGTCATTCCGTACGTTAACTGCTAATCTCTCGAGCCAGTCCAGTTACAGTACGCTGCAAAAACTTGTAAATAACAAATCAACTTTTCGAGGCTTACGAAATTGGCTTATAGCACACACTCCAACACGAAGCTCCTCTGCGCGATGGGATGCTCTTGCGAAGAATATGGGTACTATCAGCAGCAGCTCAACCCTTCGATAATAATGAGAACAAAAACAAGGGGCTACCACTTCTATACTCAGCCGCAGTATATAGCTCTCGCTGCTAGTTGGATGGGTGGGGGGCTTAGTTGGCAAAACTTTGAATGAGTGAGTCAGTCTGCATGTACTTCGTATACACATACACGTTTCTGATGGAAGTGAACAAGGCTCGTTTGCACAGCGCGCAAGCACATTCTATGGCAATTTATCAAGACTTTGCTTTGAGTCTCCCGCGCTTCTCTCCTCTGTCCTTGCTCCCTTCTCCCTCCTCGGACCTCATGCCGCGAGAGCTAATGAAGTGCACCATGGTAATATTTAAGCACCGTTCCTCTTTGTGATGGCACGAGGTCCGCGTGGCCCCGAGTATATGGCTCCCAATACTGAAATATCACCGACAAGGAAAGAGTCAAGTACTTTGCGTGTTTTGACTAGCTACTGCGCCTCTACCTCCCGTCTACTTTGCCAAAGTATTTATCCGTTCCCACCCCTAACCTTCTCCTCCCCCTTTCTTTTGCTATATACCGTTACAGTGCATTAGCGAAATGACGCTCGATCGCGTTTGCTAGCTTCTTTTACGTACATATACATTTGCGTGTACGTGCTAAAAACGTTTTTTAGTTCATTTAAGCAAATGCTATATTCTAAACGTAACAGAATTTTCGTTTGAGCTGTTTACTCTCTTCTTATAGATTTTATGTGAAATGCAGTTACTACTTTTACTAAATAATAATTTTTGTTTCGTTGCATAGACTTTTTAAGAAATTCAAGTCTTATTTGAGAGCTGTCATTGCCGAAATAGATCTGGCTAAAATATGAAATAACCGAAATGCATCTTAATTATCCTCAATACATTGTGAATCGAATATAATTCGTCTTAATAATGAACCTATAGCTGCAAGTTTGGTCTAGACCGATAAAGTGATTAGTTGAATAAGTTGCGGTTCTGCGTATATCTATATACATGGGACGTCTCCAGTTATTCTATATTGATTCTTCTTCTGTAGCTTTCTTGTTATCGCTAAAACAAGAGAGTGGTGCAAGGTTTCGCTCGCTTGCGCTGAAAAGACCATTGTTACAAGCGTATATTGTGATGGAGAAACGTCTAAGACAGAAACTTTTAGAGATTCTCTTTCAGTCGGTGCATCGAATGTATAGCACATCTGTTACTTTTAGAATATAGGTATTATCTGGAGTTTGATATAAAATTGACGAATTTCGCATGCTTGTCTATGAAAAAATAAGGTATTGAATTTTTCGGAAAATACTGACCATGTGGATTTTGACTTGAAATGAAAAGATAATGTTACGAATTGATTTTAACATTTGGAACTTCTAGAAGATTGTTTAAGACTAATTTGTAGCTGTAGAATTACTTTATCTCGATGCGCTAACCGTTTGTCAGAAATCTAGTAGAATGCACAATTCCAGGTAGAGTAAGTTTTGAAAATAGAACACTCTCTAGCTCGGTTGTAAAATAGAATATTCTATTTTCAATATCAATGCACTGAAGAAAAACCGTTAAATTCTAAGAATAAAAAATTGTAATTGTAAACTTAATTCTGCTATAAAAACCACGAGCCATGCGAAATTTCCTTGTTAATTCTATAATTTGAAAAATTCTCTTTTAATAAATGGTGCAGAGCCGAGCCAAACGTCATACGGTTTGGCACTAAGCCGAATCTGGATTCATCAAAATGTCGACAGTAGCCCAATATATAATGAGTTTACATTATACATTGCCACGCGGAACGGGATATCTAGAACCTAGAGGTTATTGAACTTATCGGACTTTTCCGTTCTTCTTAAAGCCGCGGCCGAGTCAAGCTTTTTATATATGTGTACTCAATCCGCGATACGTTTTTTATGAGTACAGCTCTCGGTCTCGCGCGGAAAGGCAGGCCTTATTGTTTGTACGATGGCTTTTGCCAAGACGCCGCTCATACGCATAGGGCTGTTCAATGTACTTGAAGTGTCGAGAGCGATAAATTCCACGGTCGCGTCCGCGCGCGCGTGTATATATACATAGTCTGTAGCAGAATTAATGGTCGTTGCGAGGAGCGCGGCGGCAAGTTTGATAGACGAGCGGGCATGAGAAAGCCAGAAGGATGAAGCTTTTATGAGCTTGCGAAGGGACGATCGTCCCTGCTTGATTAGCTCTTGTATAGCGCCACCACGGCCGCATGAGTGTGTATATGCGTCGAGCTAGTCTACTTGCGGCATTATTGATGAGGCTACAAAGGCGCTTTTGAGACTTTATTGAGTGCTCTCTGATATATTGTGGCCGGATAAAATGATCAATCGATAATTGAACGCATAAAAATAACGATTAATCACGATTAGCATCTGCGGAGTGCTAACCATATATACTTCGAAACTTAAGAAGTTGTTGTCTTGGACCTTATGAGGGGGCTATAAAAGTTTATAATTCTATCAATGGACCCTCGCACGTTGTTGATTTTAATTGAGAATTAGGTAAACTCTATGAATGATCGTATATCTTCTCATACTCTCCGTCGGGAAATTAAAATATAAAAGCACCTGATCATCGAATATTTATACAGAAAGATCCTCTCTCGGCGCGTGTAAAAGTCCATTAAAAATGCTGCTAACTGCAGCCTCTTTTCCTCGCAAAAAATCTCATGAATTTTCAGCTCAGCTCCTACATCAAGTCCGATTATATGACTTAAAATATATAGGCGTTATAAAGCAAATCCTGTAAAAAAAGAGGTCGGTGGTTATACACACACGTGCGCGGAAATATCGCATAGTAAGGGGCTTGAAGCGTGAAAATAATGCAGCGTTCTCTATCTCTTGGAGAACAGGGAGCAACTGAAATTTATGTAGATGGCTTTAGATTTTGTAGCGGGGAGTAGTAACAGCTTTTGCTTAAATCATGACCTTAACCTCTAGTGAAATACCCACTTCTTCTTCTTCCTCTTCTTCTGTGCCTTTTCCTTCTTTCACAAAAAAGTAAGACATTTTTTTCTCCCTCTGCTAAGTAGGTACACCGAAATATCGGAAGATTCTTTGACTTCGAGTCTATATACCACTTATCTGGTTATTCAGTGAGTAAATGCGCCCACAATGTTCACGGCAGGTTGCCCACTCACAGGGTGCTTTCATTAATCAAAAAATATCGACGAACGCGTGAACCTCGGTATTTAGCATTGACGAGATCAAGAGAATTTATGCGAGTATATGCGCTGCATGCATTAGACGATAGTTTGGAAAAGAGAGGTGAAAATCACTTGACTTATGGTCACTTTAATGCTCGAGCTTTGGGCGCACTCACATTTATCGAGGGTCATGATACACAAAAGTAGATTAAGTTGTTGCTAAGCGCGTGGCTTGCTTCCCGTATTCAACATTTATGTAGCGTAACACGCACAAATGCACACACATGCATACTGCAAAATGATAGAGAACTCTATTATGAACTGCACTATGAACGTTATAGAGGGTTGATGGTATTACAGGCATTGATGAATCTGGGGTATCCGCTTTTGTATTGATGCTGATTCGGAGCTACTTCAGCGGAAGGGTACTCATATACCACACGGATACTGGTGCCCGATAGTTTTCGTGGATTCCTGCCCGGCGAGGGGCCTTACTTTCCGCAGCTGAACAGCAGCGAGGATTAAGGATTCCCTCAGGATTCTGCGTTGGGTCCGAGGCACGAAGAAAAAGGTAAGCATGCTAATAAAAGAAAAGAAAGAGAAGTAACAGCCTTCCTAATATAACGAAGTATACTTGGTTTAAATGTCCAACATCACTCATGTCATGTGATCGAGCACTTTTCTGAATGAATTGAGAAAATGAGTTTAGGGATTTTTAATGAACAGGATTTAGAATCTCAAGACAAATACGAATCCCCGACCCGACTTCCTGAAAAAAATTCAAGATCTACTCTTATAAAGCCTTCGTACAAGAGTGCATGAAAGACACATAATGTACTTACAATCCAGGAAGAAAGGGATAATAATAATTATGTACTTACTTTTATTATGTTAAATTTTAAGCATTTTAAATTTGTGGACAAGGTCGCCGAAAAAATGATTTTCAAGGCTCGCAAGGCGTACAATAAATATTGAAGTACCAAGGAATCAGCTTTCATGCAAGATAAATTACATCGTTAGTCACAACAAAAGTAAATCAGTAAAATATTAATTAACGGCGTATGCGCAGCTAGCGTGGCATAGTGTTGACCAAGTTATATAGCAGCTAATGAACGCGAATAATTGAAAATATGTCCGAGTCGCTTCCTGCTGCTCCGGTTTTGGGGCTCGGATGCTTTATTTACACTTGCTACCACGTCAGCTTTCGTATATAAACTTGCCGCTCTCAGTTAGGTATATACGGCATATATTTATTCGTATACCTGCGTACACATATTATAGTGTTTAATAATAACGGACGCTGCTTTGATATCGAAGAATCATATTATTATAACTCATAACTGGCTTAGAGTGCGCTGTGCAAACAATTAATTGAATTGGCCATTTATGTATACGATACGGCAGATTAATTGGCGCAGATGAATATCTATATACGCACTACGTACAAATTTATATATCCAGTTTCATAAATTATAAATAACCAGAGTTTGTATCGCAGATGTATTACAGTTTTGCGTGTAGTAATATGTCATACAAGAGGAGAGGAAGAGAATAACTAAATTCATACAATGAAGAATCCCACGCGCTCGGTGAGTCGAGCGTTAAAATAATAAGAAATTGTCGCCAATTATAACTTGTTCTTTCTTCGAAATTCATATCTCGTTAAAATTGCGCAAAATTAGCGCGTTGTTTGCTAACTTTTTGTCGTCTTTAATAATTAAGTAAGTTAAT
The DNA here is from genome assembly GCA_902732785.1 of Trichogramma evanescens. Lineage (NCBI taxonomy): Eukaryota > Metazoa > Arthropoda > Insecta > Hymenoptera > Trichogrammatidae > Trichogramma > Trichogramma evanescens. The sequence goes on along the minus strand of CACVKI010146156.1, from coordinate 42,338 downwards.
TTTCATTGTATTCTCCGCAAGCACCAGGTCTTACAGCCACACTGCATTACTTTTGGGCAAAAAAGTTTTTGCACTTTCGCTAAGAAAGGCCAATACTTATGTGGGGTGTATCGTTTACAAAAGACGCAAACACGTTACAACATGACGTAATTTATATAATACGAGGAGTGTTCATTGCAGATACGTAACCATAGCCGAGCCAACATACGACTGCTGATGTAATTTAACAAAGAGCAGAATGATGATCTATATCCAGGAGCTTATCAAGTATAAATGTCAATTGTTTAATATGTATGCGGAAGCGAGAGATAGAGCGAGACCGCTACAGTGACCTGAACAAACATCTCGCAAAGTTTATCCAGTGTCTCGACGATGCAGCTTTTGGTATTGCGTATACGTATACACTTGGAGACGTAGACTTATTCTTATAGTACCGTAAAAGGGCTTGTTTTAATTAGGAAGAACTTGGGTTTGCTAGATTCCCTCTCACCCCAGCTTCAGCTGTATGATGCTCCTGCAATTATTAATTCTTAAACGTACTCACATGCATACAATGAAACTCACAAAATTAAACTTTTCACTGTTTTTGACACTTAGTCTCTTTCTTCATTTCTCTCTCTGTTTTTCTAACATATATTATATCTATATATTCAGGTACCTATTTATTGTTTTTCTCTTTTCTACTCATGACATACTTATAATAAGCTTACATTTCATCAAAGAATATACTGCGGATTGTTTCTTTACCCCAATATACAAGCGAAGCTGCAGAGCAGCAGCAAGCAACAGCCGAGTTATTATTTGTTAGAGATTATTCCACCGTTATAACTGGGCAGGACATACTTGCCACGCAAGCTTCCTCTTCCACCGTACTCACCCTCCTGTACCCCATCTTTCTTTCTCTCATTCATTCGCTTTCTGCATTTCAATGATAAAATACTCGTGGATTAAACAGTTATAACGAGGAAGGAACTGCTTTTAACAAACGTGTGCCGAATAAAAAAGAGCTTTAGAGCTTTCTGAAAATTCCCAGGCCAGACACTTGGAGCGAGAGAAGGATTTTGTTTATTTATTTCAAATAAAGGATCATCATTAGATTTGCACTAAAAATTTACACGAATTTTTTTTTTAAATAATCTGAAGCAGATGTGTTAGCGTTGGGTTCAAGTTACGCGGATTTTACAAAACCAATTTTTTATTTTTAAAATTGAGATATGATACGTCTTTTGAAAAATAATCTTGTTGTTTGACGTTGTAGAAAAAAGAAATCGATGAGATCTTAATCCATTTGTATACAAAAAGTGGAAAGCGTGAGTAGATTGAATTGATTTTGGTCAGGCGACGCATCAAGGTTTTTTGTCGATAAAATCTTATCTGAAAAATTAACATTTTAAAAATGCCATTTCATTCAGCTCGTATTTTGATTCATCGCAATGTACGACAGTCAGGTTCTCGCATGACGCCGCATGGCGGAAAAATTGAAGTATACTCGTCGCAGCAGCTCGTCGCACCTAAGGTGCCGCCGCGTGCTGTAGTGGAGCCTCATCGACATGACGGTTAAGTACGTATGAAAAGTGCGAGCAGCCTAGGTGAGACGCTCCGTTCCCCCTTCTAGCCGTACATACTTGAGAGAAAGCGAAGTGCATAAATATATACACAAGATGGTTCGTAGGGACAGTTATCAAGTGTAGGTGCACACTCAACTGAAATGTTTATATAGTCTGGCCGGGCTACACTGCGTAACATCTATACGCGCCCAGCGCAAAGCCTTGTATACCGTGCCAGCTCACGAGCGCTACAAATAGAATTCCATTACCGAGAGACCCTTTTATTTTTGCGTGCGCGAGTATCTGCCGTGCGAATTTCCAATTTTTTTTATCCTACCTTAGCTTCGGCGTACTTTCCAGTGCAATGAGCTCGAATTTTTCCCAATCATCGTAGTCGATGATGCAGATTATTATTCGATTTTATTCTCGACGAGCATGCGCACTAGTTCTGCCGACGTCTTACTCTTATTAGTCGACTTCCTTTTGACGCATTATTTTCTTTTGTGAAATCTGACTGATTCCAGGATAAAGATGTCTCTCCATCTAGATTGATGAAAGCGACGCGCCAAAATGACATTCCCCTGGCAAAAGAGATTTTGGAGTCTATTCTCCGATATATATATGCTTGATTCTCCCGAAGTCTGCTTTTTCGGGTATGGAAAATGAAAAACGGTGAAAATTTTTTTTTCACATTGAACGGCGCGAACTAGTTTACCCTTTTTTAAACCATGAAATATGAGTAATCATTGAATCTGGGGCCTTGAGATTTCGTTTTACGAAAACTATGTCCAATTTTATGCTTAAAATTGACTATTTTCGGTTACGGAGGTGACACACACGGAGGTGACAAATCGCTACTTTGATCAACTACGTTTGAAAAATAAGAAATGCACAAAATTTTCCGTACAACCCGATATTTGGTCATGAAAAACGAGTCTTTTGACGGGGCGAGCGGTTAAAAAGAATGACCATAGCTCAAGATATTCATATCCACAGAGGTGACAGTTTTTTTGAAACACGTGAATTTTCCAATAGAATAATTATCGCTGTGTAGCTAAAATGTAAAATTTGAACCCGTGACCTACACCAATCGAAAGTTGAGTCATAAAACTTGACAGTTATGTAGCCAGGGATATCAAAAATGAGTTAGCGACTAAAACCAAGCGGTATATTTGAAATTATTCAGAAGCATGATTAAAATCCGAGACATTTTTCAATTGTGTGGGAAATTTTTTAAAAACATTTTTCAAAGCCCCACGATAGACTTAAACTTTACTTGGGATGTATAGAATCTGGTCTCGTAGTTATTATAGGCATAGGTGCTTATGAGAATGCATGGTATATGCAAACAGAGTTGATTTTGTCATCTAGACATGCCACGGAGGTGACATTTGGCATGTATATCTTCACGGCAAATTTAACTAGCACTAAAAAATTGAAATATTTATGTCCAATCACGAAGAATACAACAATATTGAATGAACGACCGAGCCAGTTTTGGCTTATCTTCACTAGTTTAAGAACATGGCATGGAGACATGCAAAAAGCAGACTTCGGGAGAATCAACCATATACTACAACCATGATATTTTGATTAAAAGAGAGTTGGATCATGTATCGCGTTAGCTTTACAATCCTTATGATTATAGTTGACAGGTGTACATTTATGTTTATAAAGCTAATTACTTTTTAGAGTTTTCCTAGTTTTACCGGGCCTGCAGGTGTGTGCGCGCTTATACTTGTACTGTTGCACCAGAAGAATATCTCGTACATGAGTAGCAGAGCACTTTATGCAGCTACCTTTGTAGTTTGATATTTGCATGTGCGCGCGCGCGTTGAAATAATTCTCGCGGTAACACGACGGCACGAGAGAAAGAGAGAGAGGCAAGGCATAGAGCAGCTAGTGCAGAGATTTCATAGTCGCGAGCGTGCACCGGTATACCCCTCGCATTATTCTGCTGAGGGATTTGTTTTCTCTCTGCGGGAGAAAGTGATATTTTTCTCTTTCGCTGCTGCTTCTGTTTTCACTAGACAGCTGAGCCGATTAATTTGTAAAAGGGATTTCCCAGCGCAATTATGGATAATAGATGGCGCTGTTAGCTTTTTTCTGCTTCGAGATTTTTTTGCAACAAAGGAATTTTCCAAAAAACTAGCTTGATCCGAAGACTGACTGATGAAAGCAGTATTAGAATAAACTGTTCTTTATTCAAGAGTGTAATGTTTCGTCAAGCGCTAACCATACTTATAAAAGGGGTCTGCTCGAATAACAAGGCAAAGGGGAAAAATATCTGGAAGTGAGCTAGATGAAACATTTTTAAATATGCCAAAATATACATTAATTTTTCGTTAAATCGACAAATAAATGATATAATAGATAACGTACATTAAGGTTCTTGCTATTTCCCAAGCTGCTTACCCAAGGTAAAAATCGTGAACCTATCGAGTATCATCCGGACTTTCATTACCAAAAATTTACAAAGTAATGTTAATTAATACCTCATAAATTTTATTATGGTACATCAAGTCTTACGGCCACGAAAATTCGGAATTATCAAAAAACGCCATAAAAGTGAAAATAAAAACCTGAATACATAAAAAATAACTTTGTGTATGTGCTGATTCGATTCGAGTGAGTGGCGATTCGATAATATTATCACTCCCCAGGACATGTTACATTATCGTTGAAGTTTCATAATGCGCGAAAATTTTACACGTTAAAGCGCAGCCTAGGTCGAAGATAAATGGTTGAAAACTCTGAACATTTGTTAGTATACACCGAGATAGTTGAAAAAAATCTTTCTCGCTTTCAAATTTATCGCCTCTTACGAGCGATCGTTCATCTTTTGAGTGAATCAAACGCATGTGGAGCCCATGCACAGAGTTTAAAAGCCAAGAGAGTGAGAGAGAGAAAGAGAGACAGCAAGAGAACGGAGCAGACTAAAAGCTGCGGCGTGAGCAGGCTGTCGTCGATGCGATGCATCGCGCGCGACCACGAGGAATCCCATTAAACGCCACTGCGCACAAGCAAATCAAATTTGCTCGCAAGCAACCAAGGACAAAGCGAACGACGACGAAGGAGCGAGATCTTCGTCAGTTGTATAACGCGATTCTCTTGTAACATAAAGACGAAGACGTGCACGGAAGCGTTAAGGATTCAGCCGCTGCTGCACTGCAAGAACTTGAAGCTGCTGCTGCCGAACGCTGCTTGCTATAAGGAGGACAATGTCGATGATTCCACAGCTCGAGGATGCGTCACCTTCGTTCTTGGAGCACCGAGGAAAGCCAAAAGGATGCTCGTGTATAGGCATGGTAGATATATACGCCGCTGGAGAAATTGTCGACAAAGTTGCAGCTGTCGAAAAAGTATAGACGACTGGATAGTTCATAAAAGGAGGAAATGTTAAAAGTTTAAGGAGATTATAAAAAGTAGAAGGTCATTCGACTGAACGTGTAATTGAGGTCTTTACTCTTTTGGTTCCATTCAACGCGCTTCACGCTACTGAAACTTATTCCTAGTTTGGAAAATTTATAACAATTTTAAAATAATAGATGTATTACACACTGTGTGAGATTTCCGGTGAAATTTGATTTTTGAAACGCCTTTAACAAAAATTTCGTTGTATGCATAATTTTCAATCTTTAAAGTATTTATCCCTACATGTTTAGAGAGTGAATTTTTCGATGCAATTCGTAATAGCACCATGTGTATTTTTGCAACGCAACTTGACTTCGTGACATTTATTTAATTATGCTTATTAATAACATCCTTGCGAGAAAAACCTTCACGCGATAGAGCAAAACGGGCTGTACATCCGTATTTAGCGACCAAAAAACATATGATATACTGCAATGGTTGCCAGGACAGAGCACTTTTTTGTGTGTCTGCGTAATTAAAGAAATTTTAAATCTCACTGAAATATACTCATTTTCTTACACTCATATTCATATAATTCAAAAAATACTCTGGTCCAAAAAATTACTATTTAATTAAATAAAAAACTCGAATACAGATAGTCAATTTTACAATTTTTCGATCCCCCAAAACTCTTTTTTTAAATCGATGACGATTATATTTTCAGAATTCTTCATGCATAAAAGTGAATTTTACTTTTCAGACAATCAAATTCAAATTGATTTGATATATTTTAATCATTTGGTGCAACATCAGGAGAAACGATTGGCGACGAATAATAATCGTTCACTTTGCTGACACAATTTGGCTTGATGAGTTACTCGTAACTTATAGCATACGTAACAAATATGTGAACGACATTGTCCTCGTTCATATATTTAAAATGTTTAAACTTATAATACACGAACAAACTATGAGCATTTATATCCACATTTTTTAACAATATGCGTATGGATTGACGTTGAATTTTAATTGCAATATCTACCGATGCTGTTATTTGTATCTTTTCTATGCAGCCCTAATTCGTGAGACATTTTGTACGTCAAGTATTCGTCGATATCCGCTTAATCATTTCGATCGAAGTGTCTCAGTTACAAAATTCGTGAACAAAATTTTTTATTGTTTTAGAAATTATGAGATGGATAGGGTTATTTGGAATTTTATGCGCGACACATGAAAATTTCAATTTCTTCCCGAATAGCCTAACCCGCATTCAAATAGATGTTAAAAGGATTTTTTAGTTAAATGTATTTCTTCATATCAGTGAAATCAATAGTTTGAAGTAAAATTAAAAAAAAAGCTGGCAAACTTCCTGGAATTGTAACTAATTATTTTGCTGGATCATATTACTTATAAAAGGAAATAAATTGTTTCTTCTTTAAGAAGATCACGAGCTTTTCAACATGCAGTAGTACCTCCGACGACACATAACGAGCGCGTTCGTGATATAGCGCGGCGCGGTATTAGGTGACAACTTTGGGTACTAATTGCAAATGCACTATGACAGAGTATGGTCGCATGAACGCAAGCAAAACTTTTCATTATGAGTGTACCGTGCACAACTCCGTGCGTTGTAATACTTTCAGTCTCCCTTAGTATACGCGCTTGTGACTCGTAAACTCAATTGTGACACATTGTCGTGCGTGCAGCAATACTCAATGTAACTTGATGTAATCATGAGCTCGTGATAAGCGCATATTTTTCAAGTAAAAAAATTCTGTTTCTTTTTTTAAAAAAAATTTTTGTAGGTGCGTTTGATTTGAAGAGTAATTTATAGAAATATTTCGAAGCAACTGTCTAACAAGGAAAATTATGTCACTACTGTAGGGTCCAGTGGTAAAGTGATGCTACTAAAATCTTGTGAATTATTTTTTCTCTGGAGGTTCTTTTTTAATTTTACTCAGAAAATTTACTCTCGCACTATTTCTCGTAAATTTCTCGTAATGAATCAATACGTGCATGCACACCCCTCGTACATGTTTTATTACGCCGTGTAATGTAAATCGAGCACCTCTTCTATTTTAACAGCAACGGCGCAGCAGCGCACAACTTGAGAAATACACTTGATTAGCAAGAATTTGCGGTGTTAATTAAGACGTTGGAGTGCTGATATGTTTAGTAACCAGCTCGCGGTACAAAAGAGGGCCGCGCGTAGCATTTTGTAGAAAAGTTTCTTTGTGCGTTGCAGTTCTTGTTTACACAAGTGACAACGCGTCTGAATAATCGTTTTTCTTCGGGGTGAAGTCGTATCCATGGCCTAGCATCTCGCGTTTAGGGCCGCTCAAACTTTAATTTCTCGGCAGTCGATAATAAGATGCCGCTCGATGATACCGTACACAAACAGCAGCGTGGCGCGTATCGCACGATATTTTAGGCGTGCGCGCGAGAGCCGCAACGAGCTTTTCAGAAAGTTTTCCCTTGGCCTCGGGGTGCTCTTGACATCGCGCCACTACTACGGAGACCCGCTGCTCCTCGAGTCTCTCCTGTACCTCGGTACTAGCATGGCGTGCGTCTCACTCATCAAGCATAGTATTTTTGCTCTTGAGTCTTTATTGTTGTTACAGCTTTGTACACGTAGGAAAGTAGTATTTGTAGAGTGCACAGCAACAGTAGCAGAGTATCCCTATGAGGCGCAATGGAACAAAAGACGTGTAAGAAAATGCAAGAATGAACGCGTACACGTATACACGCACACACATATTATACGTGGCGGTATCAGAGCATATTTTTTCATTCAGCTAGCGCAAAAGAAAGCGAGAGAGAGAGAGAGACCGAAACATTGTTCAGGCGCCAATGAAGCCATAGAATTTCTGGCTACTAGTAGTATGAGAAGAATATGTTTACGTGAGTTGTTATAAAGGAGGAAGCAGGGTGTATAACATAAAGAAAAGGAGGAGATACTTGTGGCACAGAGGGACAAAGAGCAGAGGGTAGTAGGAAGATCCTCGAGCTTTCTTCATCTATATTATCGTCTAGTAGAAAACCAAGGAGACGAAGAGGAGGTGCAAGAGAGTAAGAAAAAGAAACGAAGAAGAGATAAAGAAGCCCCGAGCGAATAAGCCCAAAGGAGAGGCCAGAGAGAACAGAGAAAGAAAAAAAAGAAGAAGAATAGAAACTTGACTAAGCCGGCCCAATTGTATGTATACGTATACATAAACACACGAGCGTACGCTATTAGTTAGCAGTGAGTGAAAAAAGCCAAGTGTACAGTTGATTCGTTCTCGTACAAATTGCCGATAAGAATTTTCCTCCTCAGAGTCAGGTTAGACGTAGCGACGGCACCAGGACTGTACGGTGCATGGAAAATAAAATTACAGACGTGAGACAGAGAGAGAGAGAGAGAGAAAGAGAGGAAAAGTATCGAGTTTCTTTGTCGCGCCAACACGATGATTACTCGCCCGAGCACGACCGACAGCCATTCGAGCGAAAATATCGAAAAATAAAGAGTCGAAGATTCATAGCAGCTAGTGCGTGAACTTGCTCTACGAATAGAGTGTGCCAATTGTTTTGCACGATATATGCGCGCGAATACGAAGCTCATCGAGACTTTTTTCTTTCTGCATTGAGACTATTGAATGGAAAAGTAGGAAAAATTGGTGCACCTCGAGCGCATGCGATTGGATCATTGAAGCATTACACTATTGTGTCAAAGCGACAAAAATAAATGAAAAAAAAAAGGTAACATACAGTATCGATTGTCGCTGTCAGTTTCTTAAGGTCTATTAACCGGGGGGCAAAGTGTATCAGTATCGATTTTCACTTTTATAGAATCAAGCGACGCGATTCATAATTCATACACTATGATTCGGATAAGCTAGTATCAGGATGTCGATAATAAGAGTGTTTTTGTGCTTGCTACGTATGTTTTATTGATTAATAAAAAACTTACAATGTGCAGGCTGATTAGATTTACTACGATTGAACTTTGTGGCTTACCTATAACAAAAAGAAATAATTCGATTATATTTGACGAATCAAAATATATTAAAGTTATCTTTATTTCTAAAAAAAATTTCTAAAAATGTTAGGTAGTTGTTTCTTCTCAAGAGACTTATTAGTCCCGAGGAAATAACGTTAGAATCTAAGCATCCAAATAAAAATGAAATATTATAGTGTCACACATCGTAGATTTAACAAGCTGGTCGTATGGTCGTATAATGGATGTGATATATTGCGCTTCGGAGGATGGGCGTCTCTCTCTTCCTTTCGTTTCTTTTCTCTCTCTCTCTCTCTCTCTCTCTCTCTCTCTCTCTCTCTCTCTCTATACGTCGATGTCATAGGCGTCGTCGTCGCAGCCGTCGTCTGGGTGATTCGTTTCATGGACTATATCCTCGCGCGCAATCACCACCAGATTACGAATCGATCGGGGCTCATAAGTCTGCGCGCGCGCGCCCCAGCTCTCAATGTGTGCGCCGTGACTAAGACGACGAAAACACCGACAACGACTTGGTCCGTTGATGGCTTATAACTCTGACGAGTGATCATCTTCGTCTCCATAGACCGCAAAAGCTGAACTAGCGAGCCGACCAATGCCGTTCGTGTTAAAATTAAAAAAGTTTCCAAGATATTTCCCGCAGCTTGAAACGGTGGAATTTCACATTGTTTGTAGACCACATTTTATTTAACCTGCGCGCGTGCTGCTCTCTCGTAGCCATTAAAAACTTTTCGAACTCTACTGCACTAATTATAGGATATTTCGTTTTCAAATGTTGGAGCAAGAGAAAAAAAGGACACTCGAGCTTACCATGTGTACAGTGTCGTTATTGGACGAGAAAGAATTCAACAAAGCTAACAAACGCCTAGCCTAAACTAGAGCAGATGAGCATTTATATTTATTAGAGCATAATCTAACACGTCTCGAATCTGTGAAACAAAGCTCGGCGAGCAGCCGGTGCTGGCGGTAGCAGTAGCGAGTCTTCGAGAAAGCTTTTGTAAGACATCACTTCATCATCATTATCGTCGCTCTCGCGTGACGATACCTTGGGTAATCAAGTGCTCGAGCATCTAAAACTGAACGTCAAAACAAACCTTTACGAGTCGATATAATACAGTAGAATTTCTCGGAGCTTTTTCCGCTGCTCGTGCACCGTGTGGCACACTAGATCGCGCGCAAAAGGCAATATGCAGTAACAACAACTAGGCTGCAGGATTCTTTCTGACCAAGCTGACATATACGCGGTAACGATTTTAGCCGCACAATGGCTGAGAAAGTATAGACAAGGCACAGCTTACTGCTGATACTGCAGGGGCTTGAGACGGCTTGGCCTTATACAGTAAAATGTCGGTGAAGCCACGGGAAAGACAACTGAATAGCGTGTATAATAGTCAAATAATAGGAGTTTGCGCGCGCATAAACACGCATTACGTACTAGCTGCAGTACTGCACGTTGCAATAATGTACAGTAGCGTGGCGCGCCAAATTCCGCAGACGGGCACACGAGTACCAGTACAGAGTCTTATCTGTACGCGTCGCACTGTGTGTACCTTTGGTTATATGTACTTCGCAACGTCACTTAGGGGTGACAAAAATTGTTGCTCGCAAGAGAGTGCGTTTACTTTGAAAAAGAGAATTCCAAAGCGAGCATTCACGACGGTGCGCGCCCAAGCTGCGCCGTACATTTTTTCTTTGGGAGAAGTGAGCGACGCGACGACACGATGTATACAGTAGATACCTATGCTACACGAGCGTCGTATAACGTATACGGACCCATATATATGTTCTAACTTTGAAGTCGAGGACGTATTACTGGATTCTCTTTATATTCGTCGTTTCTGTTGTAAGCTGGGCTATGTAGTATCATGCGCCGTACGGAGACTAGGGCAGAGCTGCAAAAGCTTGCGGTGTGGCTTTCCTTGCGCATCACGGACTTGCGTGAATATGTGTACGTACGTTATGTGCGTTTCTCCACATTATGCGAGTATGCGCCACTATGTATGTATATAGCTGCCACCTGAGCTAGCTCTCAGGGATATAGCCCGTGCAGTTCGCGAACTCTTTTTTGAGTTTACGTGACACTCGTGCCAATGTGTCGGCTCCGAGCGTATACACTCACACACGCATACGTATATGGTGTACGTTGGGCTCTCCGATTCAGTTGTGTGTATACGCATGCACACGTATACGAAGTAGGCTTGATGTTTTATTCAATATTTTAGTCTCTTTGTGCGAGCGCGAGCGCACGCGCGTGCGTGTGTGCACTTGCTGTAGCGGTCTCTTGGTAAAAACCACGCGCTACATCGTTATCATCGTTTTACGATTCCTCTGGCCTTCGCCTCGTGTGCCACGCGCATCTTATACTTTTCAGGTAATGCATTCTACGATATAAATTGTTTTTACGATGTTTTTTTGCTCTTTCTCTCGTCCTCTTAATCTAATTGATCCCGAACGCAACTCGATCTAGAGTCGAAAAATCCGACGGAAATCCAAAAGTTACTTAGATGCAAGAATAAGCAGCAGGCAGGCAGGCAGTAGTAAGCGAAATATCGATATCCCCACGCACGGAGAAAATTGAACTGTACGCGAAGCGAAAGACACGGATACACTTCATCGGTGAGCTCTGCAGTCGATGCACACACGCTTGCGCCTATAGGTGTATGCACAAATATGCTATATGCGTCTATAGACGAGTTTGCAGTCGTGTCGAGCTGAAATATTTCCTATTTTTCGCTGTCGGTTACATCATTCCGTTACTTTTCACTTCACTTCGTTTTTCGCTCGATACTTCGTTCGGTTGGCTTATATATACATGCACACACACACACACACACACACACATCATTGTACGTACTGCAATATAGAGCTCGAACAGTGCAGTGCAACGCACGTGTATATCTTTGGAGTCTAACTAGTCTCTCTCTATGTGTGGCTAGGCAGAGCTCGGGCTTATTCGCCCCGCGTTTACCTAACAATCTACGTGGTCTGAGTCGTGTAATTCACGCTGTTGCGTGGTTACCTTTGGCCTCAGCGTCAAAATTTGTTTGAACTCTGCCCTCCAGCACTACGTACACATTTCTCTACATGTGAACATGCTTGTCGCCCCGAAAATCATGTCACTCGCTGGGTGCTGTATAGCAGTGGAGAGTTTAAATCCATAATGGAAATGATGAGCTTTTGCGAGTGGATCTACGGGCAATTGGAATTTACTTGTTTACGATTTTGTAACAATGTAATATCTCGTTTAAATTATTATTAGAATCTAATTACTTTTTAAAAAGTCTCGAATGTGAATTTTGTGATGAAATCTTGAGATGAAATCTTGAAAGTGACCAAGGTAAAATACTTTATTGGTCAATTTTCCAAATCAGATTGCTGATCACTGGATCAACATTCTGACTCACAGCTATTTTTAAAAGTTGTAATAGCTCTATTCATTTATTGTTATTATCGTGTGATCGATCGTGATTAATAAAATCGAATGATATAAAAAAATTGAAATTATTCAAAGCATGAGACAAAAGATATTATTTAGCTCGAATCTTACCGAGTCCAAATTCCAAATGTTTACAATAATAGTCAAATATCCAAAAAACCATTTGTGGCGTTGAATTCAAAGCGTTTCAAATTTTCCACGAAGTGAGAATGGATAACTAATAACGCTGCGAGGTAATTTTTCGTTCCTTCCTAAATCTTTTTCAAAAAAATTCTTTGCTTTTCATGCACGAATCGTTGAAAAATAAAGCACTTATAGCGCTATGAAACATTCCTCGTTTTCAAACAGCTGTGTGCTTGAGCGTACTTATAGCACGCTCGTACCATATACACATCGTTCATATCTGCTCGTCGAGAAATATAAATAGCTAAGTTTACTACTGCTGCACTGCACAGGATAGAGTTTAAATCTCTTTTTTCGTCCAAGAACACGGATATATAAAGGTATGGCGCGTCGGCAAATGCACATAGACAAAAAAGTCTTGTCAAATTTGAATTAAAATCTTAGAACTAGATATGAAACCAATATTTATTATATGAGTAGGACAATTGCAGGCAATTTGCAAAAGTCAACATCATCCAGAAGATGTTAAAGAATTTGATTATATGAAATTCTGCACGTGTTATACTTTTACAGGTGAATCGAGCTTTTATGGGTCGCTACTTTTTTCGTCGCTCTCTACTTGTATGTGTAATTTCATGTAAATTGAAAAACAATTCTAGATAAAAGACCTAGTAGCAGAAAGGCATTAGTGGCAGCAGTACGGCTCCACATACCTTCCTACAGCTTAATGCACGAGTCACAGGTAATAAACGACTCCACGTGCTGTCGTATTTCTCGTGCTGCGGCTGCATGGGGAAAGTCTCGCAATTCTTATGTTGAGAATAAGTGTTGATTTTTATATACGCACATTTTGTAGTGGTTCATTCGAACTGATGTACTCAGTACATCATGATAATTAAAATGCTCTCTGGGCATGGCCTTTCGTTAAATAAGAGAAATTATATTTGAAAAAGGCGCGTGCGTTGTGTGACTTGGCCCATTTAGTATCAGCTTACACCACATAACAAACGGTGCAGCAAGTTTTACATTCTCGCTAATTTCTAAGTCAAAGCGAAAGAGGTTGTAAAGTTTATACTTTGATCTCGGGATGTACACACAAAGTAGCGATGATACGAGGAACAAGGGTATTGAAAAAACGAAAAAAGCCTGAAACAAAAAATAAAAAAACAAAAGCCCGACTATATACAAGTAAAGCGAGGCAAGCGTGAGAGCGAGTCACGCGTTGCAGAAACTAAAAGTTTCGGGGCCTCGCTACTATAGCAATGCGGCACGATTCTGGCAGGCAGGCAGCGGCAACGGCATCATCCATCCTCTTTCACTGCATGAGTTAGTCAAAATCCGCAAAGGCCTCCTCCCTTCCTCTCTCTACCTCTCTCTTTCTCTCTCTATACGTATGTGCCGCTTTACCGAGTGGTATTTGTGCGGTAAGCGCCCAGGCCCCAAAATGATTTACGCCGTTGCGAACAATGCTGCCGCGGTATATATATCGGCAGAGCGGGCGAGCGCGCGCGCGCGTCTGGGATAATCGAATTCGAACAAAAGAAGACGCAGAGAGAAAGAGAGAGAATGAGAGAGTGAAAGAGAGAGGGAAGCAAGCAGCAACGTGTCTCGCGAATCGGTAGGTAAATATATGCCATGGAAGGACGATCGCACCGTGCAGTGATTCATTTTTGTTTTTATTATTATTGTGCGCTGTCGTTGCTGCTATTATACACACACGTGCGCGCATATACATACACAAGCGATATATACGCACTCTCACGTTTACGTATGCACTCATTTAGACAGACAAGTAGATTTCTTTCTTACGACTCTTAGTGATGGGATTTAGTTTTTTATGGTCTTAGAAGCTATTATACATTATATGAACTACTTAGATTGCTCATATTATTATGTATATTTTGCATTGTATTATGTGTGCCGAATATGTAATGAGGATTTTATGAGCTTATGATTTATCGCTATTTGATGGTTTCTGCTCGTGCATCAGAGAGTTCGGATTTTAATTTATAAAAATGTTGCCGGGTTCTCCGAGTGGGCGGATCTCGCTTTTCGATGAGCTATTGCCTTGATTGAGTTATTCAAACTATGCAACACTCATTTTACATTTTTTTTTTCAATTAAAAATTTTATATGTAACTGATGCAGCTGTAGCATATATTTTTGTAATGATTTTTATACATAATGATGATACGAATGGAATTTATTATGTACGCACTACGTGATCTAATTTGGACTCGTAAGCATGCATAGAATTTAATGTGCAAACTGAGGATAATTAACTCTCATTAGGAGAAAACAAACAGTTTTTAAAAATGCTTGAAAGACACTATATTTGCCCTCGCTAGATATGCGCATTTTCCATCGTTCATTTTCCACGCTGACTAGCCGCGTTTATTTTTAATCTTTCGTGTGCTCTCACACAACCTCGAAGTACATGCCCACAACTTAATAATCATGGCAGTGGCAATGATGCATTTCAATTAAAAGATGATTTAGAGTATGAACAAACGTTGCGATTTTTCCCTCAGGCTAAATATGATAAAATTTATACATTTTCTATCGCGGAAAGCAATATGCAAATGTGGCTTAGCGACCGCAACAATTTTGCAAGCTTCTACGCTCAAAAGTTGAAACAATAAAACTCGCTGCTACCTAAATGCAGATATCTAAAGGCCATTTACTTTCATAGATATATAACTTTCGTGCAAAAGAGCTTCGAGCGAATTTATTTTGAGATATGCCGCACCGCAGCTGCTGACATGGAAAACATTCCAAAGAAAGTGCGAGGTGAAGCTCGAAAAGAAGAGAGAGAGAGACTGCCTCGTAGTGAAACTAGTCTATTTTTTGAAAATACAAAGTACACTAAGAGACCCGAGGGGGTGAGGAAGAGACAGAGAGGGAGAAAAGAGCGAGAGACAGAGAGCGAGCGCTAGAAACGGAATTTCAGTTACGCCTCTTTTGCTCAATGCCGAATGCAAGAAGAGTTAACGTTGCAGCCCAATGTTAGCAAGTACTTTGCTGAATAAATAAGAGCGGAAGAGTCAAAGTTAAGGTAGTTTGTTAGTTTGACGCGCGTGGCCGTGACTGCGAGCTTTCCCTGTATTGTACCTTTGGCAAACTTATTTCTTTTTACGATTTTTTTTCTTAATTTGCACATTGCTCGAACAAATATTTAAACTCAGTGCTGTGAAGATCTACGCGTCAATTTGCGTTAATAATTTATTTATGATATTAGAACTAAAAAATCAATGATAGTTGAACTTTTTTTATCTTTATCAATTAAATTTATTGATATAACTATAGTTTATTTATATTACAGTGTTTAAAACTCTGAAAAATAATATTTAAAAATGCATTCTTAGGTGATTGAAATACTGTAAGACTGTATTATTTACAAGCAACAACACAAGTATTTGTTTTGCGATATAATTTACCATCAGTTAATATGCGATAAGGAGAAAAAAGATGCACCCAATCAAAACGAAGAAAGCTCAAAAAATAAAGAAAAAAAAGTAACGTGAAATATAGTTTCTGGTTTTGTCTGCTGCTGTTGCGTCTAAAAATCAAAAGAACAATTGTGCTCATGATATATAATTTAAAAAGGCACTGAGAGGAAGCTAAAGGGTAAAGAGAGATTATAAGAGAGGGAGAGACAGAGAAAGCTAAAGTAAGTTTTGCGAACACAAGGAACTGCAGAGATGACAAACAGATGAAGTTAATTAAGCTCCTTGTGTTATATAACTTTGCCAACAAGACTAGCCTAGGCGAGCCCGATTTCCAGGTAAATATTTCTTACTGCATCGTGTAATAAAATGGAGCACAGAAAAGTGCTTGCCCATAGAATGTTTGTTTGTACATTATACTCGAGTCTTTTATGAAACGCTGATGTTTATGACAATTTTTTACTCTCCCACTTGATGTCTGTGTTTAGCGCTGCTTCACCCGCTAAGTGCATTTTGGAGCATTATCATTTTTGTTTTATAACAACGCGGCAGCACTCCACGCATAGTTTTATATACGCAATTGAGTGTCGAAAAATCCTCTCTCTCTCTCTCTCTCGCTTTTGCCCGCTTTAACTTTCATAAACACGCGAGAGCGAGCGAAACACGTAATTACTCTGTTTTTTCGCCGGTAATCAAACGTACGTTTCACGGTAATTAAAAGCTCTCGCACGCTTGCATCGCATATTGTGCTGCCGTTGCTGCACCATACACAATACACAATAAGGAACAAGTGCATGCGCGCGCGCTCGTGGC
This sequence comes from Trichogramma evanescens, assembly GCA_902732785.1. Classification (NCBI taxonomy): domain Eukaryota; kingdom Metazoa; phylum Arthropoda; class Insecta; order Hymenoptera; family Trichogrammatidae; genus Trichogramma; species Trichogramma evanescens. Next base: position 25,628 of record CACVKI010146156.1, on the reverse strand, counting down.
CAGATAAGAAATCTCAGTTTTCGCTCGCCGCAGCGCCGTCTTTCTTTCTGGCTGTTAAGAGCTGAAGGGTCGTCTCGCCTCCATTTTCTCTGCTCTTCTCATTGCACACACGCTCGTGAGCACACATGCATGTACGTGAACTTTTGCCGTGCTTTTCGATGCGTGTGTGTATGTGTGCGTATAGAAAAGTTTTTGCACGTGACTTACTCGCTCGTTGCACGAAACGCTACTGCCGTCGCGCCCCGCAGTCCGTGTTATCAAGGCGAACGTGTCGAGTTACCTTGTTAACTAACAATGCATTCTAGCCTGCCCCCTCCATAAGCACCTTTTCTTTCTTCCATGACGTTGCCGAACGAGCCTACAAACCTTCTCTCTATATACCTTCTCTGCAGCTGTACAACCTCAAGCTGTGCAGTCAAACGTTACGTACGTATACCTACGTCTGTGTGTATAACGTCGCTGCGCTCTATCTGATCATACGTTTGATACTCAATTTTTCACTTTTAAAGCTTACCCTTGAGAAAGTAGACCTTATACTGTTTATATAGCTCGATTAGTTTAAAGTAAAATAAATTTCGTTCTAGTTTTCTACCCGTTCACGTGTGGGCAGATATTGAATTGAAAAGTAATTCTGAAAAATTTCGCGCACTTCTGAAGAATTTTTGCACCAAAGTTTTGAAAATGCTAACCACAATAAGTGGGCAGTACGTTTGTAAAAGTTTTTATCGGGAAATTTTACGGGTAAGCTGAAATCGCCAGTTTCAAAGACATTTAAAAACTCAATTTTTTGCGAAATTCAAACTTACAAAACATTTTTTTGTTTGCCGAACTGTACTCTCACTCCTGAACAATAGGCTCTGAACAAAGCTACTATTTTATGGGCCATCGAGATGAAATAGTCCAATTCCGTTCAGTTAAAAGCTTAATTAAAGCCGTACGTCACAGCAGCGAATCGTCCGATCACGTACGATATACTCAGTGTATAAGCTCTCAATCGACTAGAACGCGTCGTCGCGTTTCCCTCACTCTCTCTCTCTCTACGGTAAATATTCGATACGAGCAAAAAAAAATAACAAGCGCAGAAACGAATCGCGCTGCCGCGCTCCGAGGGACAATTGCGTTTCAGGTTGGAAAACAAATTCTTGATGTTGGCGAGCCATGAATTATCATTAAGGCGATTGGCCATATGCAGGGGCGCGCGTGTGCGAGCTTGCAACGAACGTTAATCCCTCGTGTGTCCGCGCACGTGAATGCACTTCATCACCGTCTTGCAGCGAGTGTTGCGTGCCTGCAGGTCTATGCGCTTGTGTATGTGTGTGCGTGTATGTGTGTACGCTCGTGTTTGCGAAGCCAAGTTATCCCAAGCTCGGCCGCTGTGTATAGGGCATACAGCACATGTGTATGTGTACACATGACTAGTATACCGGGCGCGGACAATTGCGCTTGCCGAGTGAGCGAGCGAGCAAAAGAGACGAATTGGATTTTGTCAGAGATGAATTTTGTCAATGTCACAGACTCACGCTCGTGCTGACAGACCAATCAGTTTCTCAAAGCTGGGCTTTAATCTCCCGCCAGCTCACTCGCTCGCGAAACACACAGTTCGCGCTATTCTCGTTATATTCTCTTTTTAACTCTCACTTTCTGTGTTTGTCTTCGAATCGAATTGTTCATTTTATTCGTTAATTTCTTTATGTAATTCAAATTAGACACAGTATTTCAGTTATCTGGTGATTGGAGAATAAAAAAATTATCAAAATTAACTAACTATTGTTTTTTCTTCATTTTTTTAAACAACTTTTATTAATTATTGGTACGTGCAGGACGTAAGCATTCAAGCAGAAAAATTGATACACTACCCTCCAAAGACATAAATCTCCAACCCGATGAGGAGCTACAGCCCTTTTAGGTCGTACGAGATCCTTCTGGTCCTTATGTAATCGGTAATCGGCGATCAGCTCAAACGATATAGCCCGGACGTTTCAAGCCCCAAGGAAATTTATTCTTACATAGATAAGACTTGACTTATGGTACCGAGCTTATTGGTCTTCGATTTTCTGTGTACTTGTTTTTGCAAACAAGGAGAAAAAAAATGGTTTTATCAAAATGGTGCTCGATTCTGTATTTTTAATGATAAAATTAAATTTTTTTTCATCTACAATTAAATCTAATGCATTTTCTCGTTTCCAATAATTAAAAAAGTTATTTAAGTCATTTAAATATGTTACTAAAAAGTTTGTGGCATATTACTGTATTATAATTTCGATGGTGGCTTTATATGTAATTAAAATTAAAAAGTTAATAGCATGAACAAATATTTACACATTATTTTCATAAAAAAAATGAAACTATTTTAAATGACTTATTAATTATATTCAATCAAATAACTTGAAAAAATGTAATTAAAACTTAGTCTCTACAAAAAATCGTTTGTTTGAAACGTCCATCCAAAATATCTGCGTTAATATTCAACTCTTGCGCTGTATAAGAAATTGAACTATTTTCCTGGCTGTGAAAACTTCGCTCAAAGACGTTTGTTGGGTAATATAGAGTATTGAAAGCGCGAAACACTTCAATTCACAATCTTTGCAATGTCTACAAAACATATGATTCGGCACGTGTGGCGACAAAGTGTACTTTACCAGCCGAATGGAACGGGGGATCGAAGAGCCACGCTTTCCATATGTGCGTACATATAAAAGAAACGAAAGAGAAAAAGCACACGCTGAGCTTTGGACTGTGACTTGGAAGCGCTTTATTCGCAGCAACACACTGCATATATACGAGAAGAGCGAGAGAGCTTTGAACAGCAAAAGGGTGCGGCCGCTAGGAAAAATACTTCGAATACAGAGTTTGCAAAGACAGGTTTTTTGTTCTATTCGTTTAGAACAGAGAAAACCGATTTATAAGTATACTATACACACGCACGTATCGGGCTCGAATTTGGTGGCGTGGTGGCGGTGGTGACCTACCTCGTTTATATATTATCCTCGCGGGTATGATGATGAAGTTTTTTTTTAAATCTACGAGCATACATAACGTAGCGGATTTTTTTTCAATGAAGAATACGTCGACGCCACGTTGTCGTTGTTACTGGCGGAGTTCTCTCTTTTTTCTAGGCTTGAAAAGATATAGCTCGCGGCTTTTCGATATCATGCCTACAGTGCTGCGTGTAAAAAGAAATCTAAAGAAATGTGTACACATTTTTTTTTCAAGTAATGCTGCCTCATAATACTGGTAAATGTAATGCAACGAAAAAAATTTTTACATTCACATAAAAAAAAGGTCACGAGTTTTCTCGCGCAAAACAGAACATTTTGCACTCGCAACGTTATTAATTATAACGCCACATTTTTTCCGGTAAAATATTTTCAGTCATCAGGATTGAATATTTAAAATAAAAAAGATTTTTCCCAATGAAAACTCCATGATAATCAGCTTACTTTTTGCAGTGAAGTTTGACCGAATATTGGCTTGCACTACTGATTATTTGCTTTTAATCCGAAGCTCACAATGTAATGCTACTATAAGTAGAAACGCCAGCGTTCAGCATTTGCGTCAACAGCAAATCAAGCAAATATTTCCTCTCAAAGTAAGTTGGAAATTGTCAGTGCAAGGTTGGGGCGCATTATAAATCTGTCTCCGACTACGAGGGACGTTGTAAAGCGTGACGAGCGACGGGCATGCGGTTACAGTAGTAGGGTCTAACGTTCTCGGACATGGCAAACATCGTCGTGTCCTTAAACGCGCTTGATGGCCCAAACGGAAAGCGATAAGACCAAGTGTGTATGCGTTTGTATGTATATATACGAACAGAATAGATAAACAGGCATTGCAGAGAGGGAACGAGTATGGCTAGTCTGTATGTATGGGTACTGCCGAGGAGAGCTATAGGGGTTGCGAGCTGCCGAGGAGCCTGCAAAATCACGAGGACGGGCGCGTGATGCAGTAGAGCAATTTGCATATTTCGTCGCTCATGCCAGACGACCAGAGAGAGACAGAGAGAGGGCTAGCGTACGAGCCCAGGGCCAAGCAGCAAAACTGTCAACGTCGAAAGGAGCATCCATTGTATACGTCGTAGATCGCTGAGTTCCGTAGCCCCAAAAGTCCAGCGCACACTCAGCACCGTACCTCGCTGTATATACTTACATGCACGATCTGTACGAAGGACGGTACAGGTAAATTTGCGCGAGCGGCGTCGTATTTTCCACCAATTAGATCTGGACGTCTCGCTTCATGCAATGAGTAAGATTTTCTAGCCTCTGACCTTGTTACGCTCCTTCGTCTCAGCTACTGTGCTACGTACCGAAGACCCTGCGTATATGTATAAACGTCGTTAAATTAGGTACGGCGACGTGGGCTATGTACACATACTTGAAGGTTGTCTCGCTATTAAGCCAGTCTATGCCTGTGTGGTAACGGCAATATAGAAACAGCAGATACGCTACACGTGCGCTCGAGGCCATCACACTCGATACATATAAACTCTCCCTCTCTCTCTTGGCCCAAGCCATGTAAAGTCAAACTTATCCCTTATTTTCTCACTAACACTCAAGGAGAGTGACTGTAACAGCGTGTGAGTGTAAGTGTATATCCGCATGCATTTATCCGTATACGTATATAGATGTCTGGAACAAGTGTGCACGGGTTCTATACATCGCACAGAGATATAGCGCTTGATGTGTAACGAATAGCAAAACATGACCAGTCGCTTTCGCTGTACGAGCACAGACAGACATTGCCACATTGATGCATCTGCTGCATGCGAGCTCAGGCCTACTATATTATATACGGTCATGACGAACGCGAGAGAGAGAGAGAGAGAGAGAGAGAGAGAGGACGTTTGTTCAGATTGGCACACGAGAGTATGTGTATGCATATAAGTCCTAATGGACGTTGGTTAGTATTCGTGGGTGTTAGTGTATGCGTGTATATTGCATTTGCAGGTATGCGTATACTATGTCACTGTATATATGCAGAATAGATTGGAGCAAGCGCGTGCGACTTGTCGTTGTTTACGTTGTGTGACACGAAACATGGCTTGATGCGAGCGACGGTCGTATTCGTATATATAACGTGGCAGCTCAGTTATCTCTTTCTTTTTTTCTTTTTTTTTCCTCGTGCTCACGTGGCCTTTTGGCGTCCGCGTGAGAGATGGATATCTGCGTGCACCAACTCTATTGGAAAATGTGTCGATGAGTGAATGCGCTTATTCAGATGCGCTCCTACATCGATTGACATTTAAATCTAACTTTTTTATCTTGTAGAAATTGATTCGTCCGCCCAGCGAATATATCCTGCCTCCTGTTAGGTTTATTTTCTTCTTCGCCGTGTTATGTGCATTTTATGAACGATACGTCACGTCAACTTTTCGAGCAATTTAAAGTCGATTTCAACTTGAAATTATAAAAAACACTTTGTGATGGGCATTAAAACGGTCAGAGGCTGGGTCGATGTGAGTGTAAAACGAAATGTATACGTAGCATCGGTCCCTGGGAATTCCCGTCTTTAGAGATGATTATGTCAAACTTAATTTTTCCACACTGATGAATTAAACATACGTCCCGAGGGTCAATGTTACGTTAATTAGCATCTTCTCATATTACAAGCCCTCGGAAAGAGTCCAATGATTACACTTTGAATCAGCCAACAAATTTTAATTAAAATTGTCTCGTCCCTCTTTTAATCAAAGAGCGAGAGAAGAAGAGAGAGAGAGAAAATTTCATTCAGTCATTATGCAGGTGCCTGCATAATATAAGCCATTTATTATTTGTATACTCTTTTCCGGCTTTTAAGTACTTTTGGACTTTTAGACCAAAGAAGCGCCGATAAGGCCACTCAACTACCCGAGCGATGAAATAATATATTGCTTTCTTTCTCTTTTTCACTGAGCTGCAAATAATTGCTGACTTACTAATTGCTAACGGGGCGCATTCAAAATAATTCGTTTGAATCGTCTTCTTTGCCTGCTTCACGCTGTCGTCACGAGCTTCCAAGAAGCTTTGCGCTCCGATTATTGAAATAAATGAAATACAAAAAATGGTTCAAAGCTACGTGTATATTTTAAAGATACTTCTCGTATGCGCAGTATGATATTAAAAAAACAAAACTGGTGCTCCACCGAGACACATTGAGCCCTTTTTTCTAGAGCAAACCGATAAAACTTTCTAACTGGCTATGTGATAGCTGGAATTTAAATCTTCCTTGGTCGTTCCAGTTGCTCCATTGTGCGTTAGATATAAGTACAAGCTTCAAGGAGTACGTCAAGAAAGCGAGAGAGAGAGAGAGGGAGAGAGAGAGGGAGAAGAAAGCATCGAAAATCTTAATTAGCAGAAACACGATGGAGAGGAAAAGCTCGGCCAGGATCAGAGTAAAGAAGTTTTCTTCTAGCTTATACTGTTGCTGATGTTCTCGACACGAACAACGCACTGTGTATTGTATTGCATCTCTCTCTCTCTCGCTCTCTCTCGCTCTCTCTCGCTCTCTCTCGCTGCTCTCTTTCTTTCTTTTCAAGCCCGTAGTGTGCAAGTTTTCTTTAATTAAAATTCCCACCACTCGAGCGGAAAATACTTTAAGATGCTTTCTCTCTTCCTCACTCGCTCAAAGGTACACAAAAAGAGAGAGCGACTGCGAATGAGAGAGAGAGAGAGAGAGAGAAAGAGAGAGAGAGAAAGGGAGAAGATTACTGCTTCTCTTCTGCATACTTAATTACGATTTTCCGTCATCACACCTGTGAGCTGGTTTACATACATTTTTTATATTCCTATCTTGTAAATTTGCGATGGGCAAAAGCTCGCGTGCTGCATACACATAGCCTGCGAGCATAGCTATGTGTGTATATACATGCACGAGTTATTACAATATACATTTTGAACAATGGCTGTCCAGGTCTTTGCTGTCGTCGTCGTATATACTAAACAATGGCACGATAAATCTTGCTCCACTAGATGAGAGACGCAGTCGGAGAATTTCTCATTGCGCGAGCCACGGCAGCGGTAGTAGTAGCAGCAAAAGGGAGTGTGAAATACATTATATAGATATAAAACAGGGGAGGGAACTAAGCACGAGCAAGAAAAGATCTAAATTATTGTGCGTTTGATTACCGCTTGACCGTTTGTGCGAGACTGTGCTCTAATATTTTTCGATCAAAGCAGCAAACAAATGATAAAACGCCTTGCAGAGAAATATTTGGCGTTCGAAAATTGCACAATTGCTTCTCGATTGCTCCCTTCTCATTGAATCATTTTTATAACTTGCTATTTGAATTTCTAGCTCTTCTGCCTTCATTCTTTAATATTCATCGTCGTTTATACTGATTGGATCGAGTTTTTGACTACTTGCCGCAATGTACCAGAGCATTTAAGCCCTTTTGGGACCGAGCAATCGCTGGCAGCACACAGTAGCTCGCAAAAAGTAGAAGATAGAATCGTTTCTGAAATACTCGAAGCGTAAATAAAAGATATCTTTCTCTCCGTCTCACTCTTATTCGTACAGCTATCATTGCGCGCGCGCAAGCGAGCGAACTCACGGCAACACGGGGCCACATAGCCAGATTTTGCGGTTTTCTACGTAAGAAAGATTTATATTCGCGTGCGATCGCGCGAGACGAGACAATTTCGTTTGCATCGCCTGGAAGAAGAAATGAGAAAAGCGAAGACGCAGTAATTTTTCCGCTACCGTAGTTGGAGCTCGATGTAGCCAGCTCGATTTCATTATTATTTCACTTTTAAATCCGATTGATACGTCGGGTGGTTGAAAGAGAGAGGGTTTGGGGGGCATGACGTAAATGCGTCACTCTCCGTTCATTTTTACGATAATTTTTTTTGCGACTATCGATCATATCGGCTCCACTGCTCGGTTGCATTGGCGTAATTTATAACTGCCGTCGCGCCATGTGAAGCTAATGAGTCATCATTAATAATTATCGCGATTAAGAGCAAATCAATGCACAGCGTGTTATGTTCTCGTCCAAGCTTGCGTCTAAATTACATTACTATTATTCGCCGAGTGTATTCATTTCTCCGAGGAAAAAAGAGAGTAAGAATGAGAAAAGCACCCTCGCAATTAATTATCTGAAACTCGCGGGGCTATTATCGAGCCAGTAGCCAGCGGCAGTGTCCATTACGGAGAAATAATGCCATGGAATATAAACTGCCATCCCTTTATTCAAGCCTTGCAGTATTTCTCTCGCGTAAATTCACCTGAACAGTTCCGGCGCGCATAGCCACGTACCATACATATAGTCCATGCTCTGCGTATACCTGCATACATTCGCACGCGCACGCTCACACACACACACACACACACACACACACAAGCTCTCATAAGCATCTGGAAGGGAATATAAGCGATAAGAATTCAAATAAGAGCCAATTCTCAAAAGCCAATAAAACGTAATTGTCGACAAATGGTCGTTCTTCTTCTTTGTTGAAGTCGTTGGTGACGTCGTATACGCGCGCGTCGATACACGTATGTGCTGTACATAGCTATTGGAGGGGTAGAGAAAAAAAAACTTGCGCGATCCGTCCGATAATGTCGGCAAATCGAACGAAATGGGATAAGGCGTTGCATACGTGTTATATACGTAGATGTGGGAACTACGGGTTTTCGAGGCTATTTCACAAGACTCGGGAGCGGCAGCAGGATTGATGTCGTTAAGCTTACCCCCAAGAGAGCGAGAGAAAGAGAGAAAGAAAGAGCATGTGGCGGGAAAAATTCGTCCAGGTAATGCCGCCCTGTACACTGAACAAATCGAACAATTTTGCGAATGGAAGGATTTTTACCGCGGCACTGCTACTGCTGCTCCTTGCTCTAATACTGTTGCTGCTGCTGCAAGCTTTTACGATATTGGCCGTATACTGCGTATACGATACTATTTTTTTTTTAACCTCGATTAAAAAAAATAAGTAAGTACATACAATTTAGGAATCTTTTTTTTTTAAATGTAGGAAAGGAACATGAAAAATTCGCCATTGCATAGAATTTGAAAGTGCCCTCGACCCCGATATTTCATTATTCATCCCGAGCAGCACACGAGCATCTAAAATGCATCGTATAGCCGCACATACATGCATGCGCATAACTTTTCATCCTTTAAATCCGCGCTAATAATTCATACTGTTCGGACAAGTTTCTCGAATAATTTCTCTCGATCGAAATTGACCGATAAATGTTTAATAAAACATTTCATCCATATCGCACCGAACAAATAAATATAGATTCTTTGTTATACTTTTTTTACTGTGGTGTTCCACATATACATATTCGCTTTGCTCTTGTATAAGTTGCTATGTCATCACTGCCGTTGCAGCAGCACAACGTCAGGAGCCTGCAACGCCGCTGTTTCTTTCTAACGCTCGAGCGTTTCATGAAAAATGTACCACCCGGAGGCAAAAATCGCAGGATTTGTGGCCTCAAATAGAGTGGGCGCTGCTGCTCTCTTGCTCGGTGCGCACACGCGATACAGAATTGCGGCCGAAATGGAAATGCTAAACGAGATGCGCTCTCTGCAAGACACCTATATTATATACGAATTTTTTTTTTTTTGTAAAATTACGTAGACCCGAAAAATTTACGATGAAGGAATGCTTTTATGAAATTTCAATGAGAGTAAAATTTATGGTGTATATAATGAGAATTCAGGGCGTGACATGTTCGCAATAAATGAAAAAAATTAAATGAGCTTATCCTTTTCGTAAATTCGCAGCAGCTAATAACTTTCGTGCTCGTCGATCGATAAATTCCCTCGTGAACTGCAACAATGTGTGTCACTAATTTTATTTAATTAACTGCCCAAAGTAAAAGTAGATTCATCAAATTATCAAACCGTTATGAGTTATAAAAGTTTTAAGTCACGATCTATTTCTGTTGGATTTAAATTTTCAAGAATTAAAAATTCGGCCTAAATTTGGTACATCGTCCGCGTTTGAATTTTATTGACAACGCTTATATTCCCTTTGTTCAGCTGTGCAATTCGTTATAATTACGTTAGTTGAATCCTTTTTGGGTAGCTCCTAAGTATGCAGCAAAAACTTGATAAACAAACAAACAAACAAACATTGAAAACCGCGAAATGGCGAGGATCAAAGGTAGAACTGGAAAACTAGCAAGTGTGTTGATGGTCATTGTTTATTGCCTGGCAACTTGCGCAATGCGTGTTAGTTTCTATGCGCATTATATATTCGGTGAATTTTCAGCGTAATAAGACCTGCCCCCCGTGCAATGATCTTTTGTCTCTACATGTTCAGTTCGAGTACTGTACGAATATTTATTCGAGCGCTTTAAGGTACTAAGAAACTTAGCTACATTTTGAATTTAAAAAACTCACGACACTATGCGCCAAGGTTCATTGACCGGAAATTTGTGTCAAAGCTATGAAATTATAAAAAATACCTAACAAAAATATTTGAATTTAGAACCACACAGCATTGCCAGTAATTACAAAATTATTGATTATTTTCGTACCATTCAAGAATATCCTTTTGCACTCTGTCATTTGGCATACGCACGTATGTATTAAGCTCGAACCCGACAATAATGTAGGAACTGTTATAGGGTTGCTTGCTCAAGCGAGTTCATGGTGGAAGGTATACGTAGAGAGTCGACAATCGGGTGCGAAGCCACGAGAGTTTAACGGTCTCGAAGGTACCCTCGATCGTTTCTCTGTCTCTCTCCCCCTCTCTCTAGCATGTGCAACGCTAGATATACCTTTCGTGCGCACCATCTTTTTTCTATTTTCTATTTTCCCATTCTCAGGGGAGCGAGCGCACGAAGCTGCACGCGCGGCACTAGCGATTTCCCGCGCGGCTTACACTTACGCACACAGTTCATATAAAGTACGAGCTTGGACGTTGAACTTATATGCCTTAGAGCCTCACGTGAAAGATTCGAAAATTAGTCCAACTTGCCCGCGCACCTTATCGCGTCTCACTCTTTCTAATCATCGTCATTCTTATTCCTCGTGCCTACCGATATGATATATAGAGGAGTATCGATAGGAGTAGAGAACGGAACGAATGAGAAGGAGGAGGAGAAATAGGGTGAGGCGAAATCAGGAGTTTCCACGCCAGACATGCGTTCGATCCTGCCTCTTGGCTATATAAACGCGTCAAACGCATCAAGTTTCTCTTCGTCTACTGAAGAATGGCTTAAAACGAACTCGAGAGAGAGGGAGAGAGAGAGAGAGAGAAGAAAGAGTGCGAGTTTCCAATCGCGAGGACTTTCCTCATGATTTATACACTCTCTGTCATTCTCGCGCGCGACTACGTGCACAGACGAAAAGACGTATTTTCCAAGTCGCGTGCATGTGAATGCGCCTGCAGCCTTAATCCAAGATTGCGTATACCTTATATTCTCCTTCTCTCTCTTCCACCCCCGTTGGGAGGCGAGTGACACGACGAGAAAAGCGAATTCGCAGCACGTTAGCGCCTCTCCTTCTCTCTTTCTCTTTCTTACTTTCGGCTAAGGGATATAAGTCGCAAGCGACTTCTTTTTCTTTTACTTTTTCTTTCGGCCCTGTGCAATTCATCTACCTTTCGTGATACCTATGTACGCATGTAGACGAAGATTTGCCGTCCTTCTCTTGCTTTCTCGTTTTTCCTCTGCTCAAACGATTTCCCATGGGGCTAGTATGTATATCTAATATCATTATGTCAAGTTTTAGACTTAGTTTTATGATTTTTATTTTATTTTTTATTAAATAAAAATTTATTGATTATAGGCTGAAAAAATAAATTTTCTAATAAAAAAACAGTACGATTAAGTAAATTTAAAGCTGTTCACATAACAAAGTTGCAGATAAAAATTAAAATTTCGATCCAATTCAGAGAATGGCAATGTTTTTTCATTGCACCTGTAAAGCTCTAAACGGGTGCTGGGTGAAAAAAAAAATGAAAACGTGCAAAGCCACAAATGGAATAAACAAGCGCGAGTTATTTGTACGAAATCTCAGTCATGGAAGAATAAATAAAAAGGGAACATTTTCGAGCTACTGTGTCGACAAACGCAATGTGTCAAAGGCACTTTTGCTCATGAAGTTCAAGGAATTGAGCATCGTCGTCGGCGTCAACGACGAGTTTGCACGAGAAAAATCAAAGATGACTACAAACATTAACGTAGTAGTAGTCTTCATCGTCGTCGCCGCGAGTAGGAAAATTCCATCTACCTTCTCTCAAACATCGTCATCCTCCTTCTCTGTTTTTCTCTCTTTCTTTTCTCACTCGAGTTATGCAGAGATGAGAATTCAGATTAAATTTATGCACGCATATGTCGAAAAATATGTCTATTATACATGTGTATGTTGGAGCGTTCTTAATATTAAACGTTCTTTAATATTGAAATATGCGTCTTCATCAGTCTATATGCAGTTCATAGTAAACTAGCATTAATGATGAGACATTGTATTAGCCTAATGTTAAAAGTGTTTCAGCATTATTACATGAGCTTTCAGAAACCTATTTTTGTATTTTCCAATATGTAGGTCGTTGCGTTAAAAGTTTCCTACTCAAAAGTTGCATGCAGAAGTGGTCTACCTCTTGAATACCTAAGTACGCGAAAACTTGACTTTCAATCAATTTAGTAGCTCTTCTGGTAATTATACGAATTGCTTCATAGTTCAAGTACCAAAGATGCATGTTGTACTGTGAAACCTCACCTTGACCGTGCCGACGCAATGTACGATGAGATTACAAACTTTGCTGTTAAGATGTCGCTAATTGATTCGATGAAAGCAAGATGAAGCTTCAATATTCAATACATAACATCGGATTGCATGATTACTTTTCTTTCTGCACTATACGGAATTAGTTTTGACTATTATCAGAGTTGCGAAGGTGTAGAGTTAATTGCAATCGGACTTACGGATAGCTGCGAATTAAGCTCATGTATGTGCGCACTCGGTAAGCGGCGATGGCAGCGGCAGCGCGCAATAGCCCCTAATTTACCTTAATTGTACTCGAGAACGATTAATCAAACACTTGGTGTGGCTCGCTTGCGATGCTCTTGAGAGAGCTTCTCCGGTTATTATCCTCGAGCGTAACAGTACTATTTATATATGAACTGCGAGAAAAAGCAAGATGATATAGCGGTTGTATCAATCTCATTTTTAATTTTTTTTACTCGTCCCATCGTAGCTCTAGCATCAGTAATATATACCTACATTTATGAGTCATGCAGCACTGTTTTTTCCTTAAAATTGAAAACAGTGGATTTTGGGCAATCGCGTTTCAGCCAGTGACAAAATAAAAAAATAAAAATACATGTCGTAACCTACATTACACGGGAACAACGCTTCATTCTGCACTGACTCTGGTTTTAAAAATAACCCGTAACGTTATTTTTTCGAAACTCTTCTCATAAGTGGGATGAGTATGCCACGGTGTATATGCGACACTCCTTCGCATATTGAAAGAGACATTAGGCACCATGTGTAGGTGTGCTCGATATATCTGCAGAGTTGCCCGCAAAAAAGCTGATGTGTAGAGAGGTAAATCGTGCTCGTGCATCTACCTGGTCTGTCTGATCGTACAGTCATTCGCACCACTCGTAATTGCAGTATGACTTGATTAGCATTTTGAGTTGGCTTTGCTATAGTGCCACTAACTCTTGTGTAATTTGTCACATCAGAAAGTTCACTCAATCATGTCTCCTTGTCCGCTTGAACACACACACACACACACACACGTTCGCGCGCGCGTGCACATATCCGTACGCATATATTTGCAAGTTTCCATCTTCTTCGCGTATTTTGCTAAAAGGTTTGGAAGCAAACGAGCTCGTAGTCCAGTAAAAACTATGTTGGAACTTACATGGGTTGCAAACAAGATGAAACCTAGCACACTTTATGTTTTCGACCCTCAGGAATCCGAATCCGCAATTATTTTTTACCTACAACCCCGGC
>CACVKI010146156.1:0-11684 GCA_902732785.1 Trichogramma evanescens | reverse complement strand
AAAATTCTGATAAAATTCAAGGAATCGTTTTTCGGTGTCAGAATTAAGAAAAAAATGCTCCGGTTTGGTATATCGAACCGTTTCACCGAATTTGAATTTTCAATGATTTTTTCTGAGGGCCTGAAGCACTTAAAAAATCTGAAAAAAAATCAAGGATATTTGAATTGTTGAAAAGTACCTTCGTGAATTTTTTCAGATTTCTTAATTGCTTCAGAGCTTCAGAAAAAATATAGATCGTAAATGGACGTTTATACCGGAAGTGGGGGGTAGGAGGGGGTAGGGGGTCTAAAATTTTGGTTTAGGACCCTTTTATGATGTACTATAACATACCAAAATTTCAGGAAAATCCGTGGACCTCGCCCGCAGGTTTATTTCAAAAATTCTGAATCTGACCCATATATATTTAAATATATATATATATATATATATATATTGTTCAAAAATAACACTTATTCATTAACAATTTTTAAAAATTTGAGATTTCTCGATAGTCTTACAGTGCAGCTACTTCGCATATAAAGGAGCTTTATTTAATATAACTACTATTAGTTAATAATTTCCCAGAATAAATAATGTCTCTAATTTGAATGACGGAACGTCTGATATATCTTAACCATCAAAATTGAACATATTGTACGTCGTTATGATAATTTTTGATTTTGTAAATTTTCTCTTATCATCTTGTTTCTACATCGAATTTACGTGGATTAGTATTTTTAAAGCTGTCGAGGCGATTGAAATAATTTTTAGTCATTCATCTTAAATATAACAAATACACTTCAGGAAAAGAATGCGATCGACAAATTTTTAAAAAATATTATTACGCGCCTCGATCGAGCTTTTTACTTTCTTTCTCGCCAGTTAACAAACTTTTTGTTCGATATTACTTCTTCCAAATTGACTCCTGTCGTAATTTGTATATTCTCTCGCCACTGGATTATATACATATCATGTGCATGCACACACATTTATATACTATTTTTTGACGTGTTTAAGTAATAATAAGTAATTTTCATTTTTTGTATATTTTCATGTATTTTGACTTTTATATTTATAATCATGTATTCGTAATCGTTGGGCATAACTCTATTGACCCATTTTCTGTCATTGATTTATTAATTATTGACCACAATCTCTCGAATAAATATGCAATATTATATATCCTACGTTTTTTCGTACTTTTTTCGGGTACTTAATTACGAAAAATGTACAAGCGATGCAAACACCGTGAGTATCGAACATTTTGGCACGCACCAAGCAAATGAGCAATGCACTTATTTATAATACCATAATTATGTGATGAATCGCGTCTCGTTGGCATGCCTGATATATATCTTTTTTATACTTATAATATTTCTGCAGCTCCTCTGAATCCGTGATCGAGTTTCCAACGATACAATAACAATGATGATAAATAATAATAGTAGCAACGCGATCATCATCGCAATTACGTACTTTAATAGTTTTATTACTAATAGAAATTTTTCTCTTCTCTCTTTCTCGCTTTCACATGAAGCTTATACATTTTGGTAAGAAGTCTTGAGAATCAAGCAGTCGATGGTATATGAATTTACAAAAATTTCGCGTTACGAAATATTCGGAATAAAATCATGAGCGCTCGAATGGAAATCGTACACGAGAGGGTGTAAAAAAGAGTCAAGCGCCGCTTGGGAGCACGAATACATTCACGGATCCGAGTAAAATTTACTCGAAAAATCAACGTAATTTTACAGTACAATAATTCGGAAAATGCGAAATTAGATTTATCGTACTCGAATTAATCGAGAAAATAATGAAGAGGCTGGAAAGGACAAGAGGGGGGATTTATTACGTAGAAAAGTTATTCGATAGTCCTTATCAAAGCGAAGGCATGTACGATGACGATGTAAGAAAAGTAATGTATATAGTGCCGCCTGCAGAGTCAAATTCACTTACATGATCGTTACGAGCATATATTTTAATAATATAATTATTAATGCAGGTGTCAGTGTTGCAATGAACGAGTTATTGCTGTTGACTAGTCGGTCCACGCCTTTGTATAATATATACGAAAAGATGTAATCCGTTCTATATATATATATATAGAATAACGTGTGAAAGGGAAAATGAAGCATCATGGGGGTCGGGTGTAATTTCTCCCGAGACTCGGCGGAGCGACTCTCGAGATGCGACTCGCAGTTTGCATTACAAAGAGAGCTGCGAGAGGAAAAGAGCCGAGACGCGTTAACGGTTTCGGAGTCGCTGTGGCTATATAATGCATGTACGTATACGAGCTGCAGTCAGCAGATATTTCGTATTTTTTTTTCTCTATACATGCGGCGCAGCAAAGAAAGAGAGAAGAAAGATGGATGATGGTCACGAAAGAGAGAAAGCGTGTGTGTGTGTAGGGGGATTTTTCTGACTGTTATTCGTGTATAATATTAATCGAGCACGAAGATCGAGTTTTATAAAATAACAATGGTAATGCGTGTGTCGACACGCGGGAGAACGTAGAAAGAGGCGACGATGACGAAGACGATTATGCGCTGCACACGTTGACTGCGCAGTTGTTGCTGTTGTTGATGTAGTTGTTGCAGGAGGGTGCGGTGATGCTGCTGCTGCTGCTGGCGGTTATTGACAGTACAGTACGATGAAGTATGATGACGTCGTTCGATATAGAAAGTCTTTGGCGTACACGTCTCTCTCTTAACGGCCTCTCGCCCAGCGCAAGAGGGCATCGGCTAGAACGTCGAGATGCGCCTTCGTCTGTTGCGAACAGAGAGAAAAAGCAAAAAAAAAGGGAGGTGAGTGAGTTCGAGAAAGAAGAAAAAAGTACATATACACACGCGGTTGAACGCGACACAAGTGGTCGAGCACGTGCTCTATTTCATGCGAGCTGTACGTCTCGGTGCGTGCTGCTGCTGGTGACCCCCGTTTAAGTACGCGCGACCAAAGAAAAAACCCTTTCGTCGCGCTGTACTTTTTTTTTGCAGCTCTCAGCATTTCTCAGCACGCGCTGTTAAGTTTTCAAGTTGGCTTGATTTCTTTTTTTGCCTTTTATACGTATAAGCATGTGAAACGTACTATACAGCTTTGAACCGTCATCCGTGTGATGAAAATTTTCCAAGAAAGTTGTTATTAGCAAAGAAACGCGATTAAACTTGATTTACAACGTCGCGATGATGGTAATAATAATTCATAAATGTACTCACGGTTTTGTAAAATAAGCAGGCGTGCCTGTCCTCGTCCTCGCTGCCGGGACAGTCGAGGAAGCCGTCGCAGAGCACGTGATCGTCTATGCAGCGGTAGCGGCCCATCTCGTCGGCAGTCGGGCACGCGAACCTCTCCATGCCGTCGTCCGACATCGGACACTCTAAAAAAGAAAGGACGAAAAATTAGCTCGAGCCCCACTTCAGTTATATACGAGAAACAAAAACGCTATTAAAAGATAAGAGAATGAAATATTTTTTCTTCATATTTATAGTACGCAGATTGAATCGCATGGATTGAAAATAAAAAAGCTCGGGGATTATAAATACACACACGGTTCGATTGGTTCAACGAGATAACACGACGCGGGGCTGGCTCCTATTATAATACGACTCCGGGCGTATGTGCTTTTATAAATGAAATGTCGCACGAAAGGATGAAAAAGCGGCGCGAGAGCTATATATACACGCGAGCGAGAAAACACTTGAAACGGCGATATTTATGTTGCTCGCCGAGTTAAAAAGGAAAAGGAAAAATTGTCGCATATCGCAGCTTGAGGAGACGTCGTGCGCAACTGTGCGCGCAGCTCGCGCACGTGCTTGAATTGTAATAGCTCTTCCTCATCTCGCGAGCTTTGGAACGGTGTTCGCGCGATTATTATCTTTCAGAGTTGACGCGCGTATCTTTTTAATTCAAAAAGTAGAAAAGTCAATGGTGTTAGTTGGTCTTTGTCCCTGACGCTGAATATTAATAGTGTGGGCTAATGACCGCAAAATTACCATTTGAAATATTTTAAAATATTTAACTATACATTTATTGGCGCTATGGTGAGTTTTGTTACAAACATTAAACGAATTTCAAACGACCTGAAATGATAATTCAAAAAATTCAGGTTAGTTTTCAACCACTTTGAATATGATAGTACATGTTTAAAATTCCATCACTAGATGGCGAGCATCTGTGTATGTGTAAATCTGCAAGTGGCAAAGTGAAAGTAAGTGTATATAGTCATTCAATGGTGTCAATAGTCATTATATGTTAATTGTTCCAGGTCTATTTCTTATGTACCTTTCACGTCTAAGAAACTTTTACGTTGTCCGAAAACTTGTCATGAAATGCTGAGCATTTTTATCAGGGATTGTACGAAATAAATAGCTCGCATACACGTGCTATCGAAACTGCACTTTATACTATATAAAAAAGCTATTTTTCACCCACGCGCATACTTTCCCGAACTGCGTATTCGATATAACTGCGAGTGAAGAAGAATAAGCAAAGTAATTTTCATACTGATCCCTCCGAATACATCCACGCACATGATCCTTCCAATCACGTAAATCTCTCCAGTTCCGTCGACTTTTCATAATCACGCGAATCAAACAATCTTTCGATATTTACACTGCGAATTCAGCTCTCTCCGCGTCGTGTCGAATTTTTCAATCTTATATTCACAGCGCGATATACGTGCAGAAAAATAATCCTGTATCGAATTTCCACCGCTGGCGGATTCGATACACACGAAATCGCGTCCAATTTATGGTCCAGTAAATATACGGGAAACTTTAAGTATCGATCAAATTTGATTCGAAAGCCGTGTATTATTGAATAAGCAAAGTTCGCAAGTCGCACGCGCAAGCTCTGCGTTGAACGCGTGTTGAAATCGTGCGCGACAAATGGAGCGTCGTGTTGCGTCGAGGAATCGCGCCACGTAAACTGTCAACGTTTTTATTTATATGCGCGACTCGGGGAACTAGACGGAAAGCGAGAGGAAGAGAAGGAGCAAAATTTGTATTCTATACACGCCCTGTGCAATGTAATGTACGCATCATGCGACCGATTATTGGCGAGAAAACTTCTCAGTTTTTATGGGCATAAATTTATAGCAGTTTTATATAATTATTTGAACTTTAACACTTGCAGATTTACAGATAAAGTTATTTGCCATCTAGTGGTGGAGGATCGAAGTAAAATTATCCTACTTGAAGTGTTCGACAACAAGTCTACATTTTTTAAAACAGTTTAATTAACGCATAAAACACGTTTAATATTTTTAACATAATTGGTCCAAAAAAACATTTTGACCTGTCATCTTTTGGTTATCTATGTCATTAAGTAATAGCATTGAGCAATTCATCCAAGTAAGGTACTCTCTCGAGAGCCGTTATCCGCACACACACACACACACATAGAAATTTGCGATGCGGGTATACGCGGGTGGGAAATCTGTTATTGAATGGAACGGAGCGGCCAAAGGATCGATCGTGTAGGTATATGATATTCGGTGGCGAGAGAGAGAGAGAGAGAGAGAGAGAGAGAGAAAGGGGGAAGGTGTGTATGTAATAGCTGCGCGCAACCTGTGGCATGCCAATTGTCCCTATCTATATGTCCACTGAAACGCAATTATCCATGGCACGCTGCGAGTATTTCATCATAATTTATCAATATAATATCCCTTCAGTTTTACAAATGTCATATCGAATACTCTTTGTGTCTCGAGCCATTTTCAATTTTCATTCTTGATGGATCGATCACGTAAGCTTTTATTTCAATTTCTTATAGCTTCCCTTTCTACGTATACGACATCATTTACGAGATCGTTTGAAAACGTCATCGCGTACTCTAGAATGTATAAAGATCGTGGTGGCCTTGATACATCGATGATAAATAAAAGCACGAAATTGTACTACAGCGTGACGAGCATCGCGTCGCAAAATTTCTGCGTCTCGCCACCCAACCCAACCGCTACCCATCTTCCCCTCTCTCTCTCTCTCTCTCTCTCTCGCGAGCTTTTTAGCTGTTGCGCGTGGCTACATGTGATGAACGCGCGGATACACGCGGAGAATCAATGAAGCGGATGTGTGCGTGAGTTCGTGCGGAAAAAACAGATATATGTATGTATGATAGGAGCAGCAGCGCGTACAGTCCGCAAGCTCGCCTGTATAATATACGAATCCAATCGATACAGCTCTTTTAGTCTCTCTCTCTCTCTCTCTCTCTCTCTCTCTCTCTCTCTCTCTCTCTCTATGCTATATCTTATGTACGCGTGAGCAGCAGCAGCATCAGGAGTGGACTAGCGCAGGCGCGCCTATCTATACTTTCTATACACGTACAAAGCTTTCGACCGCTCGGCTATGAGCGTATATAGCTGCCACCGCTTTAACTGCGTATACATAAGTCTTTCTCTCTCGCACTGTGCAGCTGAACACCTGGTGATCAAGAGGGAGAGCTTCGCGTATATATATAGCGTTACGTATGGCCCGGAGAGAGTAGTACCCGTGTGCGGTGCAATTGCTGATATCTCTCATTGCGTATACGAGCCACACACACACACACACACATAAACATAAGTTGCAGCTTGCAGCTGAGGTAGCGATATAGATGTAACTACACGGCCACGCGAGGTCATGCCCGTGCAGCGTCTAGTGTTTGCCCCACCCATTTGCACTGGGCTCTTCTCGTCTAATGCACATATAGCTATGATATTCCCTATATACCGATCGTCCGCGTCTTTTTTTTCTTCTCTCTCTCTCTCTTTACACCGATGCGCGTCGATGATGTAAGTCGATATCGCCGGGCATCGTCGATGTAGTAGCTCGATATCGCGTCATTAAGCTCTCCCAGCTCTTTCTCCGTTTGCTCGATCGCGCTTGAATTCCATCGCAGCGCGATATCAAGGCTATTTATCGGCGTGTGTATCGTCCTTCGTCTATTTAATAGCGACGCGCATATATATATACTTTCATTGTGTGTGCACACGTTATAACAACAGCACGCGTTTTCCTTTTTGCCTGGCTGACCCGACCACCCCCTTCTGATCTAGCAAATTAAATTAAGCTCGTTTTAAAGCTCGCTTTCCACGTGTTAACCCTCTATGTATAGGCGCGCATATATTCACGCCGTGCGCGTATCTTGGCGCAGAGAAAATTCATGGAAAATAATTGCCCGTGGCAGTGCAGAAGCTCGCAAGCTCCCATCTTCCAGATATATATGTAATCTCGAGCGACGACGACGACGACGACGACGCTTTCTCGAAAATATTATACACACACACCCACTAAGCGCTAAAAGCTCAAAGGCGAGAGCGAGCGAGCTGCAATTAAGTGAATATAAACCTAATCCTTTAACGCTATGTGTGCACCTATAAGAGTATAATATTGTATAACGGCGAACGAGGCCGAGCTCTATAGAGTTTGCGGTTTTCGCTGCACTCGTCGACACTTTATAATATGCGCAACGCCGAGTAATAAGGTTAATTGCCGTAAAACTGATGATTTTTTCGACACCACCGCCATCGACACGTGTTATTATTATGCTCATCATCATTATACTATTACCAATATGTTTAGCAGTAATGTATACGACGGACAAAATTCGGATAGAAATACATGCATTTATTCGATAAATGTGCTTTTATGTTTTTTTCTCTGGTGGATTTTTTCCACTTATACAAGTAACTTAATAGATATTCAACGAAAAAAAGTACGCTTGTGTAAGCAAATTTTGCGCCTGAATGAATGCTATTTTCATTACGATTTCGGTGCAGTTTCAAACGATATACGAGTCCCTCTGTATGTAAGGCATTGTATTACTGCGTATGGTCAGTCGATGCTGGAGGGGGAATTATCGGGAAGGAGCTATCACAATCGCTACAGTACATCTCGCTAATATATGAGCAGTGCAAACAGTTGCTCGCAAAGAGAGCTCTATTTCTGTGAGAGCAAGTGTTTACAAATTAGTGACATCGAAGCACGAGGCACATAACCTCGAATATTTTTTCAGTGACTATCGTGAAAATTCTCTGTGATTTGATAAGATCAAGCGAAGGATGGAAAATTGCAGTGACGCAGTTAGGTATATAACGTTTTTTGTAAAGCCCATTATATTTTTTGAGACTAGATAGATCAAACTTTATTATTCTTCAGTGTGAAGCGAGAGCTGAACGACATTTGGCCAGATGCAGGTGACGCTTATAATTTCGATTCGGTGAACTCTTGCGAAGTCAAAAACTTGGGAACATTCACGTTTGATAAATCATCAGTGAGTTCGATATTTTAAAAAAATATCCTTTTCTTCTAATTTTTGAAAGTTATTATACAATTTTAATTTTAGGCCAACCACATGAGTGAGGCTAATTCGTTGCAAGAAAAAGTAGATAGAAAACTATCCATAGAATTTGAATGCAAAAATGTTAAATTTGAACCAACATCTGCATCGACAACAATCTGCAAGTCTGAGTATCACAATTTGCAACCCATCGTAAAAATAGAAAACCAAAACAAGAAAAATTATTTGAATAAAAAAATATTCATTGATTGCGAATGCAAAGATGTTAAACCTAAACTGAAGTCTCTTTCGACAAGCATCTACAAATCTGAGTATCAGAGTTATTCGCCTGTAGGGAAATTAAAAACCCGAAATGAAAAAGGTCCAATTGTTTTGATAAAAAAAGATTTCGATTACTATAATAATTGTCAATTTCAAATAAATCCCAGATTGACAATTGAGGAATACAAGAAGGATGAAATATTTCGAAAAACTACTCAAACCATATTATCCTATAAAAGCAAAACTTATAAAGGAATAACAAGTTCAAAAACCAATATCAACTTGACACATAAAGGTATTAGACCATATAAATGTAAGATTTGTCACAAATCATTTGCTTATAAACGTAACATAAAAGCTCAAGTAAATGCAGTACATTATCAGAGCAAATTTTTTTATTGTGATATTTTTCAAAAATCGTTTAGATGCCAGAAAAACTTGAAAAAACACATAAATGTACATGATCAGAGCCAAATCTTCGAATGTCACAAATCATTTGGATATAAAAATACCCTCAAAATTCACATAAATGCCGTACATAATCGCAAAAAACCCTTTGAGTGTGAGATTTGTCATAAATCATATGGCCGCAAGAGTGACCTTAAAATTCATATAATTACAGTACATGATCGCAACAGACCCTTTGAATATAAGATTTGTCACAAATCATTTGGACAAAAAAGTAACTTAAATAAGCACATAAATGCAGTTCATGGTAATAGTAAACCCTTTGAATGCGATATTTGTTGCAAATCATTTGGACAAAAAAGTCACCTCAAAAATCACATAGATACAGTTCATGGTAATAGTAAACCCTTCGATTGTGACATTTGTCACAAATCATTTGGACAAAAAAGTACCCTCAACAGACACATAAATACAGTACATAATCTTAACAAACCCTTTGAGTGTGACATTTGTCACAAATCATTTGGACAAAAAAGTGGCTTAAATAAGCACATAGATACAGTACATAATCGTAACAAACCCTTTGAGTGTGAGATTTGCAACAAATCATTTGCACAAAAAAGTAACTTAAATAAGCACATAAATGCAGTTCATGGTAATAGTAAACCCTTTGAATGTGATATTTGTTGCAAATCATTTGGACTAAAAACTGACCTCAAACGTCACGTGAATATAGTACATGATTGTAATAAACCCTTTGAGTGTGACATTTTTCACAAATCATTTGGAGTGAAAAATAAACTTACGAGGCACATGACGACGGTACATGATCGTTGCCAACCCTTCGAATGTGAATTCTGCCACAAATCATTTGGTCAGAATAGTCACCTCAAAAGTCACATAAATACAGTACATAATCATAACAAACCCTTTGAGTGTGACATTTGCCAAAAATCATTTGGACATAATTGTAGCCTAAAAACTCACATAAATACAGTGCATGATCGTAGCAAACCCTTCGAATGTGAAATTTGTCACAAATCATTTGGACGAAAAAGTAACTTAAATAGGCACATAAATGCAGTTCATGGTAATAGTAAATCCTTTGAATGCGATATTTGTTGCAAATCATTTGAACAAAAAAGTAACTTAAATGAGCACATAAATACAGTACATAATCGTAACCAACCCTTTGAGTGTGAGATTTGCCACAAATCATTTGGACAAAAAAGTACCCTCAAAAGTCACGTAATTGCAGTTCATAATCTTAACAAACCCTTTGAGTGTGACATTCGTCATAAATCATTTAAATACAAGAATCACCTCAAATGCAGTACATAATCAGAAGTAATAAGGGATAAGAATACTGGTTGGTGAGATTTATGCTGAGACTTTGCTACATTCTAAAAATGGCAGATCCATTAGGACAGTATCGAACATCTAGTAACAAACGTAATAAAATGTAAGAATCAAAGACCAGTGAAGGCTAAAAAAGCTTCAACAAAAGTATAATATTATGTATGCTCAGAAGGTTTTTTTATTCTTGTTATGAAATATATAAAATAAAAAAGTATTGCTAACCAATGGATTTGTCTTTATTGCGTTGCCTTCTTGCTTTTGATAACAAACAATTAAGTCAGTAACGTCTTGATGATAATAAACATATTTAAAGTATTTTTTTGTATGTCTAGTGGTATTGAATTTTGTAGATTTACCACATCATTCAATTAAATGAGTTTGAAAAAAAACCAAAATTTTTTTATTTGACATGGACACACAAATAAAATCATTTCAAATTGCATATGTGCAATGTAGTGCCTAGTCGTATGCGAAGGTGCGCGAGCACAAGGATCGAATCTCTCGATACAAATATAGTCTTGGCTCATTGCGTACACAGTGAGTACTGTAAAAAAAGCGAGCGAGTCGCGCGTTCCAAAAATAACTTTACATACCGCGTATTTGCGCAGCTCGATATATAACTTCGCGCAAGTTTATATTCATATACGTACCTATAGGTATACACACGCACACATACGCCGCGCGAGCGGAATGAAAAATTGCAGTCTCTCCGACAGAAGAGAGTAATGTGAAAGTGAAAAAGTACAAACACTGTATATGGCAGCTGCGCGCGCACGCGCGAAGCCCCCGCGACAAATCGGAAGGAATCACGCGCGCGACAACACAACAGCAGCCACTTCATTCTCGTTTGTCGTCCTGTTTGTATCGATAAAAAAAAAAAGAAAAGAAAAAAAAGTAGAGAGAGGAAAAATGCCAGAGCGAACGCCGCCGAATTGATCGGCATCGATCAATCGCGCGCGCGAACGTATACGAGTAGTCGGACGCGCATAACGATATTTAACGAGCGCGCGCAACGCGTAAAATCGATACGTCTAGTCCAGTAAAAACTATGTTGGAACCTACATGGGTTGCAAACAAGATGAAACCTAGCATACTTTATGTTTTCGACCCTCAGGAATCCGAATACGCAATTATTTTTTACCTACAACCCCGGCAACAGGGTGAAAATCGAGGGTGAAGGTGTTTTTCGCTTATATCTCGCGATCTGCGCAAGATACGAGAAAGTGGATTACACCAATCGATTCCTCGTGAAATTTTACATCGACATGCACTATAACATTTGCAAGTGTCAGTGCAAAATTGTCGACAATATCGAAAAAACTAAAAAATTCTGTACGGCGGTGGTGGGGGCCGACGGCGCAGAGCTCGGCGCTAGAGGAGAGGCGGCTGCTGGCTTGTTTACA
>CACVKI010146155.1:21104-42264 GCA_902732785.1 Trichogramma evanescens | reverse complement strand
AAAATTATCACTGATATAAACATGCGCAACTACATTACTTATGCGAAATGCGAAAGATACGTGTACCTACTGTCTGTGTCTGTTTCCGTGTTAAAAACTTTGTTTAAAAATAGACGTATAATACACATAACAACTTTCAATCATTATAACACTATTCAATCATTATTCTATTTTTTTTCCTTGTACTATTAAACAATATATTTGATTTTTTTTAATTTAAAAAATATACAAAATAACGATATACTAAATTTTTTTTTTTAATTATTATTAATCGTAAATAACTTTTATGGAGGCCGAAGCTCCTTGCCAATGTCTTGGCAGCGGTTTTTAATTGAATGTAGGAGAGGTAAAAAGTTTCTCACAGACAGAACAAAATAAAAGTATAAAAAAGGTTTATTATTCTTTGCCAAATTGAAGGATGTTCAAGACGTAAATGTCATTCAACATGTAAATGTAGCAGTCTTCATTATGTCTAAATGTTTCCGAACTAATCTCACGCTTCTACTGTTTGCTTCGACTTACTGATGTACTGTTCGCATCAAATTTGATCGAGATGATCGGGCCAGTAGAGTTTTTTTACATACCACTATTAACTTTGAATGATCGCACGAGATTATCATTTCACTTATCACTGCGTATGTAATTGAAATTTGAATATAGGTAGTCACTATGAATTTTAACAATCGTGTAACTGATTAATGAATTATTCTACCACAGACTTTGCATTGTGGTTATCGTTTGAGAAATAAAAATATTACTTTGCCCGAGTACTTGTTTTAATATATTTGATTTCATTATTATCATAGTTGAGTAATTAATCAATGGTGGATTTGAATTAAAAGTTTCAACAATTTGAAAAAGAAAGGATTTTAAATTTACGCTCAAATTAAAAAGATCAGACTGTTGTACATACTTGCCCCTAGTTAAACTTTTGAATGAAGTAATATCGCGGTTTTGAATT
The DNA here is from genome assembly GCA_902732785.1 of Trichogramma evanescens. NCBI lineage: Eukaryota > Metazoa > Arthropoda > Insecta > Hymenoptera > Trichogrammatidae > Trichogramma > Trichogramma evanescens. Next base: position 41,303 of record CACVKI010146155.1, on the reverse strand, counting down.
ATTCTATTCTAAACATTTCAGCAGGCTAACAGTTTGACACATAAAATTAATAATTTACTGAATACTCGATGGAATTTATTTGATAGCAATAATATCATAGTCGAGAAATTGATTATGGTTTAAGATTTGACATTACCAATTGAATTCTTTGAAAAAATTACTTATATTAGTATGATTATGAAAACATTTAGGAAATTTAAAAATAATGGTTAAACGAGATTCAAAATAGTCCGACCAAGTGCTCCCAGCAAACCACCAGGAATAATATTCTCGCAGAAAAATCGTGACTAACCGGAGAAAATCATTGAATTGCTGAGTGCAGATTTTGGCCGAATGTGCCAAGCAGGCACGTAGCGGGCCCTACGTTCTTGTTGGAACTACGAATAATCATGTTCTTGAAATATTTCTAGGTTAACGAGATACGTAGTTTTCGTTTTTCTTCTTCAATAATGCATGAAATTGGATGAAACTCGACTACAATGTTAATAAGTGTATTAGAAATGTGCGTCCTCTCGAGAATTGGCGAATGACACTCTCAATTTTTCAGATTTAACATAAATTGCTTGATATCCTGGTGTTACCGACTGAGTGTGTATAGCGGGAGGTTCTTTCAACATTTGTTGAGAAATGAGACCTACCCTATTTGATAAATTAAATCACGCTGAATTCAATGGTATAATTATTTATGTGGCTTACGTTTCAAAATCTCAAGATATTTTATCTCAAAGTATGACATTTTTAACATTAGCCTTATGGAACGGCCACATTCATAAATTATTAATAAACAAACATTAATTTGTTAGGGTATGAGAGTGTACATGGTTTATAGAAAAAACCCTCATCTTTCAGCCTGTACATCGTAAAACAGGGCTTACGCTGCAAAAAATCAAGATTTTTCACGTCAAAGTGAAAAAAACGATGTTTTTCTTATAAATCAGCTGATGCCAGGTTGCGCATTGCATATACTGCGCATACAAACTGTACAGCTCTAGGCAAGAGTTCACTATTGAAAAACTTGAACTGAAAGAACCTCCTTAAGAATGTGTGGCGGGGAGATATATAACGATCAATCGGCTCGAAGCTGCGCCAGTGCCACACGTCGAATTTCGTGTCGTTCAATTCTATATTATTCTATTCTTCTCTTCTCTCTACTTTCTCTCTCTATCTCTCTCTAATTTCTCTCTCTTCTCTTTTTTTTTTATTCTATTTTTTTTTTATTTTTATTTTTTTTATTTTTATTATTATTATTATTATTATTATTATTATTATTTTTTTTTTTTTTTTTTTTACTTATAAAAAAGAGAACGGCCGAAAAGTGAAGCCGCGTAAAACGACCTCTGATTGGCTGACATTGACGACGACGCCCGACGCGAGCCGACTCGATACGAGCGCCTGCGCTGCTAACTGTCAACAGACAGTTAGTACTTAAGTAACCTCAACTCAACCCCCCCCGCGTCAACCTGAAAAAATTGAAGGACTTGCGCAAAAACGTCGTCGATTGGGATAACGAGGCAGAACGACGTGAATTTCTCCATCAATTGCACAGCTTAGTGCAAATTTGGAAAGGCCGACTTCCGAATCTCCGTGATATATTTTCCGAACAAGACATCGACTGGTTTCTCACGGAGTCGTTGATTCGCTTCACCGTTGGAGAAACTCCCGCAGAACGGCGATACGGAAGACGATTTATCGAGTTCGTGGCCGAGAGCGGATACCGAGATAGGATCGACATGAATAAAGCCGCTGCGCCGCACCACGGCGATACATCGCCTGGGCTGGGAGTTGGGGCCTGGGACAGACCCCAGCTCGACTACGGTCTCGGTAACACGGTGTCCTTGATGCGTAAGCTGTTCGAGATATACCAAAGGCTGGACGGGAATTACATGGACGAGCTCGGTCTTAGTCACTTCCACGTGGCCTGCAAGTACGGCTTCAAGGATATGGTCGAGGGATATTTGAACGCGGGGCATTTTTATGTGAAAAGTAGCGAACGGAACCCGGATCGCGCGGTGCGAGCGACGGGCGACGCGCCGTTGCACCTGGCTCTGGCCTACCATCGCGACCTGGCGGTGGCCGAGCTGCTGCTGAGACGAACCGCCGCCGATCCAAACTCGGTCAACGAGAGGGGAGAGACGCCTCTGCACGTCCTCTGCGGAAGACACGACGACTACGCCTACGACTTGGTGGAGCCATTCCTCGTGATGTGCGAGGAGTTGGGTCGGCTCGCGAGGCTCGACGAGAAGGACGAGTCCGGACGGACGCCGCTGCATCTGGCTCTGCGCCAAGGGAAAGCGGGGCCGGTCGAGTCGCTGCTGAGGAGAGGCGTGGATCCGAATAATTGTTTAGCTAACGAGGATGGAGGGACACTTCTGCACGTCATCTGCGACAGACTGGTCCGCTACGAATATGACTTGCTCAGGATAGTCCTCGCGATCGACCAAAAAATTGATCTGCTCGATCCGAATCTTGCCAACGCAGAGGGATCGACGCCTTTGCACTGGATTTGCTCGAAAAATGAAGATTGCGAACTGGTGGAAATGTTGTTCGAGATAAGCGACGAAATTAAGCATCGGTCGGTGCGGATCGACGCAAAGGATAAGTCGGGCCGGACACCGCTGCAATTGGCCGTCGCGAGTCTTTTGCCGAACGCAATCGGTGTACTCTTGGCTCGTGGTGCCGATCCATCGAGCTTCGTCTTTCCCACGGAGAGCGACTTCGCCGAGACAGGCCAAATCCGAACAAGTTGAATCTTGATTCGGGACTGGCCTCGAGAAAGGAGGCTACAAGTTGGACCAAAGCGACGTAGCGATCGTCGTGAAATCTTTTGTCGAGCTCGGATTAATTCGGACGTCTACTGCCTCGGCGGATCTCGAAGAACGTTGGTACGAGGACGAGGAGTTCACGAAAGTAACGAAATGGAAAATGGTGAAACCGAACTTGTCGCTGTACGATCTGGTTCGAATGCGACCCGACGAGGCGACAAAACTGCTTACGTATTCGGACTTGACGCGAGCCGAAGAATTGTGCAAGGATCGTATTATTGGCGGGCTTGTGCTTTGAATCTGGGCGAGAAAGTATCGAGGAGATTCTTCCGGAGATGGGCCCTGGAGCTTTTCATGGAGTTGACGCACTGTCGGCTGCCGATCCTCTGCTGCGAAATGATCGTCGAAGATTTGACCAACGGAGACTTGATCAATATTTGCTTGGCTGCTGCTGTTCCGGAACAAAATCGCGAGGACGATAAAAGATACGACAACGAATGCTAACACAATGAGAGAGAGAGAGAGAGCGTGTGCGTGTGGGTGTGACTAAGCTTGCACCTGAATCTCTCTCTCACTCACTCTATCGTATCTATTGCGCGCGTAACAGCACGTGTATACGTTTTACCCACAAGCCATGCTGCTGCTGCATCGCTACGCGCGTAATCGTTTTGATTGCACTTTCAATTAAATTTGATGAAATAGCACGCGCGCGCCCCGTTATATATATCAGCTACATACGGCTCGAGCGTCGCGCGTCGTCTTTCACAGCTTTTCTCTTGAATAAGCGCGCGCGCGAGACACGCACTTGTGATATATGATGAAAACCTGATAGTACCCGACCACTCTTTAGTATCCGACCACTTGTATTCGGGTCATAGGACCTTTAGATTTAATTGTAAATTATTAAATTGCCGTGTATTTAGTCCTTTACAATCAAATTAATGCATTTATTGTGTCAAAAAAGTTGATGTAAGAAAAATAATTAAAATATACCGTGTTGAAATGTGGTCGGGTACTAGCTGGTTTACCCTACGCGCGACATTCGATATTTTTCCACCTTTTTACCTTGCTTTTTCTTCTTCTCTCGCTGAGAGAGCTCATTAAAGAAACGATGCGTCGCGTATGTATAAGTATCCACGTTTTTCTACGATTATTTTGCTACGCGCAGGATATACGAAAAGAAATATTAAATTAGTGCATTGAGCGGTTAATGTTCGGTATTGATTTTTTACACAGCCAAAGTTGCGCTTTTGGTCCACGGACGGACGCTCGTTTTTTACGGGTTTACCCCGTACCAAACGCCGATAAAGATGTTTAACATCAAAAGAAATTTCGACTACTCCAAGAATGAAATTGATGAAAAAGATTGAATATAAAAGGGGATGAGGTTTCAGGACAAGAAATAATTAACAAATACTTTAATGCAACAAAATTGTTTACCTGCTACCAAATTTTAATCGTTTAATTCATATTATCATAATCATTTGTCATAAATAAATTGTTTGTAATTTATTATATTAACAATAAATGAGTACGTTTTTCGTTTTTGGCACTGCTACAATATCGGCGAAGCTATGCTTGTGTGTACAGATTTATTTTTATTAAATACCGTGAAGGGCATAAAAACTTTTTTTTGCATTTATAAAATGTTTTTTTAAATAATTTCGGACGTCTTAGTGTTGCCGTAATTTAAGCTTCAAAAGCAATGTCAATAATGCGCAGTATTTATATTTATTATTATGCAGTGAAAAATTATAAGGCACAATATTTATTAATGTGGAGTCTCACATGACGAGCCCAGAGTTGCTTCCTAATTTTCATTCATTCACAATTAACATCCACATACTAGATGCTTTAGAAAATATTACATGTATTAAATTGCTGTGTAGTACGACTTTTTCTAATTTCACTTACAATGCACTGAATATTAAATATCCTTATACTTTTAGATAGAAAGCTAAAAACTGTACCATTGAATTTCACTTATAACGAGAATCTAATTTTGAAACGATCGGAAACTTACGGTATTTAAGATTATTGTGAAATTCGTTGGTATATGTACTTGATGGTATTTTTGAATGTAGAAAATTGGTGCGATGGTGTCGTATGAATTCTTACGATACATTGACGCCCGTTTTATTATGTAAGAGTAAAGTAATGTCCTGTAAACGCCAAGAGGAACACTTTATAAAAATTGGTAAAATTTCAGAATTATGAAAATGTTCAACAGCCCCAACAATTGTGAAATTTACCGATTAGCGATCACAAAGTACTTTATAAAAGTCTGATATTTGTAAATAATTGACTTGACGTGGTTTGAAATAATTGCAAAAAAGAGCTGAGAAATAAGATTTGATGATTACAACTATTATTACGAAGAAAATCAACGTACAATGATTCGTTGCTTTATCAATTTCAAAATATACAAACCATAAATATGAATTGAACTGCTATAAAGAGAATTGTACATTTTTTACAACCATGTATACACTAATTATCTATAGAATTTAAGTACAAAAAAAATTTATCCTATTTTGTGATAGCACGATTACCAAGTAGTATACATGCCCTGTTTTTTATGCTCTAAGTTATAAGCCACAGCTTATAAACTCTTTCACAATAAAACGTATAAACTGGAACGCCTTTTTTACAAAATTAACTTTAGTTCTTTATATTAGACAACATGATTTTTTGTTTTACTTTTTCAAGTTCATTTTTCAAATTTTTAATATTGTAATTTAAATTTCTATAAGATTATACAGCAGATAATATAAGCTAAAATATTCCAATATTGCTAATATTTACACACGCCTTTGAATTATTTATTATTAGATATTAAAGGAACAAATTATTCAATATTGGTATTAAAATCGAGAGAACAAAATGTAGATTTTTCTGACTCTTTGACATGCATAATTTAAAACTATAAGGAATTTTATTTGATAAAATATACCTCATTGTTTAACGCATCCGTGTTTCATTGATTCGGCACGGACAGCCAATATTGCTAATAACAAATAATAGTAGTATCAATAATAATTAATTGTAGAATAAAATATAAATGGGTGCAAGATGCATTGATTTGATGATTATTATCTAATCAAAATATATGATTCAATGCGACATTTGTTTTTAAATGAAATCTTGCAATCATTAGCTGATGTTAAATCATAATACTTTGATTTATCTGGTCATTATTATCGTTCGGAAAAGAGTCTACACACTCTTCTTCTTCACTCGTCTATAAATCTATTTTTATAATTAAATTTAACAATTAACATAAATTAATACGACACGTTTAATCCATGGACATTTGAGCAAACCCAATCAAAGCTTTGTCATCTGGGATTTCATTTACGGCATGTCCTGAGCTCTGAAAATGAATGAATACAAATTTAGTTCTGTTTCAAAAATGTTTTCAATTTCTTAAGAAAAAGGTTATTTTATTGTACCAGAGAAAATGTAACAGTGCGAAGTTGTTCCGTATTGTCAATCAATTTTTGTAAGTTTGCTGCTATTACTACCATGTCTTTTCCATCCACCAAACCAGCACTGACTAATTCTGAAGCAATTCCTTCAGCAGAGTCTTCCCCAATCATATAATCGAATCGTATGTCATTTAGTTCTCGCTTTTGGTTCCTTTGAAACGAATTTATTTAATGTACTCTGGTTGTATAAATAATAATAAAAAATTTAATTTTATAGAAAAAAAATTACTAACCTTAACCTGAGAACAAAATTTAAATTAGGTTTTGTATCAGTATCTTTAACAGGTTGTTGCTGTTGTTGTGGCAGCTGCTGTTGCTGTGATTGTTGAGGTTGCTGCGTTTGTTGTGGCTGCTGTTGCTGCTGCTGCTGTGGTTGTTGCTGCTGTTGCGTATTCTTAGTGGCTTGTACGTTATTTGATCGAGCGCATTCGTCATTTTCATGAACTTCGTCATCGCTACCACTGTTATCTCTTTCGATGCGATTAATTGGCAGATCTTTGTCTTTGCCATCTTCATTATCACTTACACCGCCACTTTCTTCTTCCGATGACCATACCCATTCACCTGCCACGGTCCGATGAAGACGACCGGAAGTACCAGGTTGACGCTTTGATGCCTGAGGAAATAAGCCTATTAGTTATAATATTTTACTCTTCTGTGCTTGGAATAAAATTCATTTCATACCTTTTGCACCCTGGTTTCTAAACTAGGTCCAGTTGCCACCAAAGTTTGCTGAAGGAATTTTTTATCTTTTGCCTTCTTAAAAAACGGGTGTTTTAACAATTCTGTAGCTGTAGGCCTGCGTTCATAGTGAAATAATTTTCAATTATTTGTCATGTTTTATAATATTGATATAATTTAAGAAAAAATTATACCTTTTTGTAGGATCTTTTTGCAAACAATCAACTATCATTTTACGAAATGTTTTTCCATAAGCTTTGTACTGATCTTTATCATCAGCTGCTGTGTCAAGGGTCGGTGGATCATTTTGCAAAGTAAGCATGAGAACTTTCATAGGTGGGAATTTGTGGTAAGGAGCTGTACCACTTGCCATTTCTATTGCAGTTATACCCAAAGACCAAATATCTGCTTTGAAATCGTAACCATGATCCTATAGTTAATAATTAATATTCAGTAACTAATTCATAATTAATAGAATACGTTTATAGTAAAAAAAATTGATAAACATTCATTTATGATGAGCTCATAAAAAGAAAAATTAATCAATTTTTTTAACTGATAAATGTTTCATGCTTTGCCACATACACATTGGGCCAATTTTCATAATTATATAAAAAATGAGTATATTGCAAAGCAAACCATAATCTATAATTGTAATTTACATGCTTATCAAAACATTCAAAGAAATATTCCAATTAAAAAGCCTGTCATGAGAGGCCCATTAACATAAGGATAAATATAAAATGCAGTATTAAAAGCAAGGCTTATTAACTAACAATCACTAATTCTAAATCAATTAAAAATTCATAGCAAATAATAGAAAAAGTTTCAGATTTCTAAAAGTATAATGCAAATTTACTGATAGCCATAAACCATAACCAAGTGATAAATAGCTGAATAGATAATATTTACTTAATTTTTTGAGCAAAAATAGTAACAAAGTAGTAAAAAAAAATTGCAAAATAATGAAAAAGGCAAAACTAAAAATCTTAAAAATTCGAAACGACATCAATTGCAGGCTTAGAAATTGGAATGTAACTTTCCTCTCTCACCTGCTCCATTACTTCAGGGGCCATCCAACAAGGTGTACCAACAAAAGTGTGTCTAACTTTTTGACGGCTAAGATCACGACCCGTAGCAAGCCAGGCACTAACACCAAAATCAGCTATTTGCACTGTGCCATCATCACCTAGTAAAATATTTCCTGCTTTTATATCTCTGAAAAATCAATTATTTCCATAACCATATGTGAAAATAAATTGAATGAAATAGATAAAATATGACATTTTACCTGTGAATCTGACCATTGCTGTGAAAATATTCTAAGCCTTTGAGTACCTCTCGAAGTACAGTTGCAATAGTTGCTTCATCAAAGACACCATGTTTACAATTATTTGTTCTCATTTTATGCTTAATTATATCTAAAAGAGAACCGCCCTCGAGTAATCTTAAAACTAACCATAGTTCATCAACTACAACAAATGAAGTATAATATGTTACAACGTTTTCGTGATTGCATGATGACATGGCCTGAATTTCTTTCTGCAATTCAATATTAATTTTTTGATATTTTTAATTATAAATAAATGTAATTTTCAGTTTAATCTCAAATTTAGCAAACCAGTAATTCGTCCATGCTTGTGTTCCATTTTTCTAAATTTATGCGTTTTATAGCACATTTTTCTTGTCTTGGTATACAATATGCGGCGTGAACAGTTGCAGTAGCTCCAACACCTTTCAAACAAATATAAAAAAAATTAATTTAAATTTTGTATTAATATTGCTTTTTTTATAATGAAATTGTATCAACATTTTTTATTTTTATAGAAAATATTAATATTCTAAAAGTTCTAATTGTAGAATTATTAAAGAAATTGGATTTCAAATATTCATGAGTTATAGTTTCTGAAAGGATAGTAGTTCTTAAATAGTCATAAAAACTGAGTTTGTTATAAGTTTATTTGATGATCAGAAATTTTCCCAAACAATATTTAACCTATAACTATATATAGAAAATTATAATTGCAAAAATATTGTCAATTAAAAGTTGTTGACCCTATCATCAGAGAAATGTTATACAAACAAGCATAAAAAAAGAAAAAAGGGTTCTTTAGTTCAAAAAGCTGAATTGTAGATGCTAGATTTCAATATAATTTAAACGTGTCATTCTATTTATAGAAGTAAGTGTTGTAATATAATTTATTAGTATTAATCGTGTGATTTCTCGCATACTATAAATATCTAACCTATTTTTTCATCGCGTTAATAATCGAACGAAATATTATATTCAATTAAAATGGTAGCTATTTACTAAGAAATATAGTAGAGAAAAAAAGTAACATCGAGCATCCATGCGAGTTTGTGACTTTGCGAATCAAAAGCACGACAGCAGCGCAAGCTCGGCGATAAACAGACGAGTGACAATAAAACCCGAATTCGCTGGAAAGTCATGTTTTTTGACAGAAGTCAATAAGAATTGAGAAATGGATGACTCGTAAACGAGGCATGGCTTAGCTGAGTCCGAGACGAGGACGTAGCTAGTTACTGTGCAAGTCGTCGTCGTCAGAAGTCGTAGCAATCGAAAGTTGAGACGAGCTGAAAGTAGATCAGCCCCTAGCTCGTCGCGATTCACGCCGAGGTTCTGTTTACAATCGAGCTACTCGGGGCTCGATCGCCAGGCAAATGTTACAAGCAATAGCAAGATGAGTTGGAAGGGCCGAGTACGTACCGATGACCTCGCGCAGCTCGTAGTCGTCCTTAGAATTCGGCCAGGTGCCCTGTGGAGGCTGTGTTGCGTTGCTGGCTGACGCCATCTTGTCAGACATACTACTGAAAAATGAGCGCCGGCACTTGGCAGAAGTTTTACGGCTACTAGCACCACTGCGGGCGGCAGTGTTGTGTTGCTGCTGGTGTTTGCTGCTACTGCTGCTGCTGCTACTGCTGCGGCTGGTTGTGGTGCTGCCGCTGCAATTGGCGATGCTCGGACTTTTAATACTCGGCGCGCCGACGATCGCTGCTCTGTTGCTCGTCGAAGAAGAAGAACACACGACGACAGCTGTGGTTGCTGTTGTTGTTGTTGCTGCTGCTGACACTAATGAGGTTACAGCGCCGCTGCCGCTGTTGTCTACGCTCCTCGCGGTCGAATCGTCGCACTCGCCCCAGCTGCTCAGTGCCGTTGATCTGTCGCTCAAGCTCCGCGCGAGTCGTACAACTGTGCTGCCGACGATGCCGCCGATGATTTTCTAAGTGTGAAAATACATTCATCGCGTTAGACATTCTCACTCGTAGTCAATTGGAAATTAATACGACTATTCGTTTCAACTTTGTTTTGGCTGGCAAAGCTCCAAACTAAGATAACAATTAAAGTTTTTTTTAGATTTCTTTTTGAGTAATTAACGTTAATTAAAAAAATTATTTGTACTATATATTATTTCTCCCGCTCTCCAAAAAAACTGAGGTTGATTTGTACGATTAAATCGATATCTTCATTGAAATTTCGCTACTGTGCATCTGCGACAAGTTAAGTCGAGTAAAATGTCAAAGTCTCTTTAAACATGAATCGAACGCACTCGAATTCGATCATGACAGGTGTTATGTACCTATACACTCGACGTTGGCTAGTAGTACGGACAAATATAATAATGACAAAAAAAAAGAAGAAAAGAAAGCAGATTACACACGTGCGCTTACGAGAATTATTAGATAATAGCTGGCCGATTGTGTCGCGATCGGCTCACGATCGATATAAAAATCATCGCTCTCGTCGTATCTCGAGTTCATTGCGTTATTACACGCGTCGTGTACAATTCGCTTATCTGCTCGTGGAGAATAATAAACAGTCGCAGACGCTACTGTACGGATTGCGTCATTCCTCGCTTTTGGACGCATTATCGACATCATACTCATTTCTATGCCCTACGATGAATAAGTATTTTAAATTTTGATTCGCACAACTGCACCTGAGTCATTAAACTGGACGCTTCCTGCGTGAGATAATTCTCAAATAATATATACCGATATCATTGCTGAGACTCCGTGGCTAGTTGCGATTTTAGCGCTATACAGTTTATTCTTCGTCACCCTTTCATTAGATTGACACGTGCGACTTATGTAAATATTTCGAAAGAATATTTGATACAAGCAAAATAGCGAGTACATATTTAAAAGAAATTCGTAAGCCACATTACTTTATTGTTCAAAACTATGATTCGATCGGCTGTTTTACGTAAAAACATTTTTCAAGCATAACTAGCTTCTTTGGAATTTCATTCATACATTTTTCCTCGATCAGTCAAACTTTGTTGTTCTGAACTATTTTTTTATAATCTCAATAATTTTTATATTAATATTTCATGATCCAAAATTAGTTGCATAATAATCAACCCGCATCATCCATAAAAACTATTCGTTGAGATATATCTTGATAGTTACTCTATTATCGTATTATTTCTGAAAAGCAACCTTATTCGAATTTATTGTTAATGGATCTTTCTATCGGTATTTATAAATTGAAGTTCCAATGATCAGCAGCTTAAACCCGAGTAGACTAAATATTTGTCAAGTATTCATTATTTGTTTGCTGCGTATAATTTCCTACGATGATAAGTGATTATGGTAAGGTAAGACATTGTGTATTTTTAAAAATTTAGCAGACAAACGACTCCGAGTCTGTAAGCCATGCAGAAGGCATATAGATGTTTTATCTTGGTGCCCTACTCCGGGAACAGAGTATTTAATTAAAACGGATGCTAAATATAGAGGATTTTCGTAACGGGAGTCTCGTTACGGGAGCCCGTATATAGACATCAGTCAAATGTTGAAATACACTTGCCAGTTGACAAAAATGTCAGTGTTCTGGATTTTTCATCCGTAATAGAATAATTTAATACTTCTGTTACATTGGCGTATCGTATTTCTTCCCATTTTTCTTCGACACGTCAGATTTTCTCACCTCCAAATTAAACCTAACATATTTTCGTTCAAAAAAGATATTTGATTTTTAAGTAAAATAAAAAAATAAAAAGGCATTACGATAGGAGTTCACACCTGCTGTTGTTGCTGCTGCTGCTCGTTACGCTTCCGTCTCGCTGCTGCAATATTATTATCAGCGGCGAGTAAGGCGGCCAACGGCGATTTTGCGATATTTCTGAAGGAAATCTGTTGCGTCTGTGGCTTCTGCTGCTGCTGTAGAGTCTGCTCTATTCTGCCGTTAGTGCAACTAGTCGAATGATCGGCATCGCCATCGATGACTGGACACTGGGCCGACGTGCAGCAGCGATCCGGCGACGGCGACGGCGAAGGCGTAGCTTTGACACTCGCGTTCGAGGACCTTCGTGGCCTGAATACACCCTGCGAGCCCGACGGCAAGATGTCCGGAGAGACTTTCCTGATACAAAACAATTGTACTTTATTGTAATTTGCCCAAGAAAAAACAGAGACATGAATGTATCATAGAGTGAAGGTGAAAAATAGCACCGATCGGTCACCCACATCGTTTCTGCGGCTCACAATGAACACAAACCCCGAAGCTCCGATATTGATTTTTGGGCTTTTTTGTTTAATCTGAAAAAAAAAATTAAACCCTAGTCGTCGTCGTGGGCACACAACGTACGCGTGCGAAATTCACCTCGATCGTCACATCGACACGCTACGCTCCCAACTATCAGCCAATATTTTTTTTCGCACGATATAACTAAGTGACGTGCGAAAAATTCGATTATCAATGATAAGACTGTATAATACGAATTAGACGTCAGATGATACATGGCCACGCACGCACGACAAAAAACATGTAAATACAAGCTGTGTGTGAGACCGTTCACTCGGAGGCCGATCGTCCCAACTGCGGAATTGAATAATTTATTGCTCACCGCGTATCGCTTTTTTTATATACGCGGTGATTATCTGCTACCCGGCCAAATATCATCGATTTTCGATCTATTCAGCGTTTATATGCAAGCTTGCAGTTGCATCTCACGCGATTTCTTTCACTACGCTCACGCGAATCTATATAAGTTCAAAATGATTTATTCAACGAAATTGCATAATTTTCACTTATTTCTATCAATACATTATGAGATATATACTAAAACAAATAAATCGACTTATTTCGATATCAAACATGAATGCGCACCTTAGTTCATTAGTTAGATTAACGTAAGATAATGAAGCATCATTGAGACTTGAGACGCGTAATTCGGCAGAAACGTCTTGTTCTATCTGTAAATTCATTTATCAAACTCTCATTATCACGATGAGAAAGTATGTTTCATTATTCGTCAAATGCATGATTGAAACGAAACACGCACACTTTTTAAAAATAATAAGAGATGATGATAATTACAAAGAAGAAACGGAGACGCGTGATCAATAGATTTGGCCGAATAAAAGGGCAAATCAGTACTGATGAAAATGTTATTCGGGGGCCGAAAAGTAACGCAAGAAGATCGTTGGCAGCCGTGCTTATATTGATTTAAATTATTATCGAAAAACGGGCGAAGAATGTGCGTACATATAATGCTGGTTTAATCCATATATTGCTGCTGCGTCCGTATTATTGATTTTGACATTAGTCGATGAGATATTATTTATGAACGTCTTTAATGGGATCGAAATGATTTACCTTAAATACTTTACTATTAAGCAGTTGGTGCATCTTCAACGATTCGTTAAACTATATATATGAGCAATTCTTAAAAAAAAAACACACATTTTTTGAGGTACAATCACGACAACATTTTTTTCACTTGACGTGGTTACCGACCATCAGGGAATGTTTTTGGGGGTCCCAGGAGCATGCCAGAAAACAGCAACTTTTTTAGAGGACGAAAAATCATGTTTTCTCGTAAATACAGTTACGTCCCTAATTTCTAAGTCGCTGAAAAAGTATCAAAACTCATCTTAAAAAGTAACTGACCACTGTATTTGATAAGAAATTTCTTCAGCTTTTCGATAGTCATATCAGATTTTCCGATACGTTGTATTTTCATCGAGAAAATCGACATTAAACATGCCGTGCTATATAGCACGAAAAACTCGTCGTTTCTTTTAAAGAATTGCTCATATACGTGTATGATTCGTCCATTTACAAGATTACATACAAGATAGAAAAAAAAACAAAAGCGACAATATGGTGCTAAAGCTAGGATAGAGAATAACATAGAGTGAGGGGAATGACGTAAGGTCATTGACCTCGCAGTAGTCGAAGATTATTGGGCCAAGTTCGAGCAAAAAATCAAGACCCACGATTTGGAACATGTGATACAATGGCAAACGTCCAAATTTTGCACTCATTAATGTTACATTATTCTGTTTTGTAGGGCCAATTTTCAAAGTCACACTTCATTTTAATAATTTATCGATTGAAGTAAACAAAAGTCATAAAATGTATAAATGCTGATTGGCAAGAGACAACGAGAAGTTGAACGGTTCGATACTGAGAACGGTATATGAGTTGAAGAAAATAATAATAATTAAATAATTCATATTTTGATCGCGTTCCAAAGTGGAAAAAAATGCACTGCGGATACTTACAGTCTTAATGATTGAAAGAGCAGTTCGCAGCATCGAAATTCGCAGCTTCGCGCTTACACACGCCCGAGTGCCAAACTGTCGATTCCAGAGGCCCGATACATCGGCGACGAAATAATGTAATATCAAAAAGTTGGACGATCGGACACAGCCGTCCTTGTTTGCCGAGAGCACACGAGCTATCTCGCTTGTGTACATTGTACACAGCTGCCTGCCTGTATAAATTTATATAAACGCGTGTCGAGGCGCGCGCAGCGTTTGTCCACCCACCCTCCCGGGTAGCTGGCAGAAGAGGACGACGACGATTTGACGCGCCTCTCGCACGCGTCCGTCTGATTTCTTTCTGCTTTTTTTTCCTAGTCCTCTCCCTCGGGCGCGAAATGCTCGCGTACGTACGCCCGGAGCGGCGACAGCAGAAGCGTCAGTGCGGCCGATCGGAGGAGTTTCGTGTGATATTATAAAAAATTGTGTCTCTCGGCGCGCATGGCTTGTACATCCGTATTTTTTGATAAATACACTCGATGTCGCCGGTATCGGCTGCAGTGATCGCTTATCCTGTGCGACGGTAGCACGCTACCCAAGGAGCGCAGCTATTTTTGCACGTGTCAATTTCGGTTTATTAGAACTTAAAAAGTGACAGAAGCCAAGCACCAAAAAAGTGCCCGATATTGTAATATATTTGATATCGAGTGAAAAGAAAGAGAGCGAGAGATTCGTTGATTGTTCCGGCTGTACCACTGCACAATACGTCCTGGGAGCATGTGGAGAACGCACATTATTTTAGTAAGTTTTTTATGGCTCACATTTCATATTGATTTTTCGACTTTGTCCAGACGAGTCGATGAAGTGATTCCGAAGAGACGGAGTGATTAAAAAATTTTTTGGCTTTTTTTGAGGATCGTTATTTATAACGTTAAGGTGGCTCATCAGTAAAACGGGTCGACAACAGATGTTTATGAAACTTTGCAGAAATGTCATTTAAAGTGCCCTTGATATGCTGTAGAAATTTCAGCATGGGTTACCGTACTAATTTTTGAGAACGAAGCCGTTGAAAATAGCAAATTTAACATGGGCTCTTATGGGAGGCCATCATAATTTCATACATTTTACGCCATAACTTTTTTATTAAACAACAGATCTGAACCAAAAACGAGTATGTTATGTTTCAAGTCACTACCTTTCGTTTGGTATGTTAAAAATTACCCCTTATCGTACTAACTAATGTGCATTTATAACTATGAGTATTCAAATAGTATATTTTAACACTCCATGCGTAAAACAGGGTTTTTTTAACCTTTCAGTGGCACAAAAAGCACATTTTACGCACGAAAATTTGAAAAATATAGTATGCAACCCTCACTGCACACGGGCGACAACAACTCCTGGATCGAATCGAGTTATCTTCTTAGCGCACTTGTTGCATAATATACTATTCATTTCTGAGACTTTAAATTGTTGAAGTACGCCTAGTAATTTCTATACATTTTATTAAATGTTGAAAAAAATACAAACTGACTTTAAATTATTTGAAAAAATTGGTTAAACCTCGAACCGTTCAATTATTTACACGAATCTTTGATATTAGACCAACAAAAAATCAAACAATTTGATGGAGCAAAAAAAAAGGATAAATAATCCAGCTCTGCTGAAGTTTGCAAAAACGTGCAAGACGCAGGCGGCGGTAGTGCTATTTTTACATCAAATTACTTAATTGAATAATAATTTTAGCGGATCGAGGCGCCGAGAATCGAGAATTGTTAACGAGGCTTCATCACGACGATCGCGTTGTACAACGACTCCGCAAAGATCTCCATTAAAAAACGTTTATTTCTGTTATTTTTAAGCTCAATCAATTGTTTATTCATTGTCGCGGCGGCGACGACACGTGCCCAATTGTCATGTAGTCGCATAAATTCGTAGCAGCACAGAAACGGCAAAGTAAAACGCAATATCGAATCAAGCAAAATCAATTATATTATACGTACGTATATAGGAAATTATGCGTCCGCAATATCGCTCTCGCTCTGCGGGAAGAACAAATCGACTATAATATAGAGACGCAGAGAGTCAACGCACAAGAGGCTGCCTGCGGCCGCAGTAAATTACGACGAAATTCTCAAGGTGCTGGCGAAAAATTGTATACCGATCTAATGTGTGTATAGGCGCGCGCGCAGAAAAGTAGCAGCAGCGGCGGCCACGTGCATGCAGCAGTGTGCAAGCTTAATAGCGATGCTGGTCTCTCGCTTATAGAGTCGCGACTCGAGTGCACTGGCGGAGCGCAGCAAGACTAATTATCGGTGCTGTATTAAGTCGCTCTCGAGCTTATAACGACTCTCGCGAGAGTCGTTATCTCAAAAGCCGCCTTTGAACTTGCCTGCTCACGCATAATGGCCATACACGCCTCTACTTGGCTATATATGCGGATGATCCAAAACTCTGCGGCAACCGAGTCGTACTCGTCTGTGTATGCATATAGCGGCGCCGTAAATGTATTATGTGTGTACCTTGCCGAACGTATATATTGCCTAATAGAAATATGTGCCTATTATCGCAGCCGCGCGTCCGTCCATCCGCGTATGTGTGTGTAATGCGCTCGTAAACGCGAGAGCTGCCTTATACGCCGTGTGCGCTATGCCTATACACTTGGTGTATTGGCGCGCGACCTCGGAAGTCGGAAATTAATGCAAGGTCGCATTTACATGTAACGCATAGCGGCATAGATACGAGCCTGTAGTACACGCGAAAAGCCGAGAGAAGCAGAGATATGCTTTTATTCGCAGATCGATCGATCGTTTAGGCTCTTTCCTCTCGTTGACCCGATACGCTTCTAATCTAAATCGCTCCATCTATTTTTATGGATTATTCTATCGCCGAGTTGACGCACGCGAAGCTGCTGCAGCTTGACACATTTTTCCAAGCGACGTTTCATATGAAATTTACACAGAGTCCACATTTTTTAAATTAATCATTGAACGCCCATCGCGAACGTGTCTATTACAAGTTTCACTGCCGCACACGTGTTTTTGAATAAGGCAATACAATGACCGACACATAGTGTATCGTGATTTATGATCTTCTATTGATTTGGGGGAGTGTCTATTCAATTCTCCATTGTGGCTTTTTCCATCTCATTATGCGAATGACCGATTCTTCGAAAGAAAAAATCTTACATCCAAATTTTTAACTTCGAGAGTAAATGCAGTTTTTTTTTCTTTCTCCAACGACTCCTCGTTGCGCAAAAAAACGAAGATTATTCGTCACAAACGCGATTCCTTGAAACTATCAAATCAATTCCAAATACGTATACGTAATTTAAATGAAAGAAGTCGGATTAAAATGTGCGCGCGATCCTCGCGAGAGCGTGACGTATTTCTTCGCTTTGTATTGTATACTTCGACCGCGAGTCGCGACTCAAATCGCGAAGCATTTAGACGATTAGTCGATAAATGTCCTATTCTTTTGTGAGAAAATTGAATCTGTAATGAGGCAATGATTGCGACGTTTGAGCTCAACAAAACAGTCCAAAACTTCAAAGCCCAGCTTTTTTTGAATACCATATAAATGCTGATCATTGACTTCATTTATACATGTTATTATTGCGTTATACAATTGTATCATACTCGATAGTTTTCACATCCATTTGGCATACTTTAGATACATTTATTTTTGTATTTGCTTAATTTTTTGCACTAACTTGCGTATGTTATATTAAATATTTGAAAACATAAAAAAAGACGTATAAACAAAGAACAGGTGTTTGCTTCGGTGCGCTAGATTAAATGAGAATTTCGATAACGTAGCGCGCGTACGTCATTCGCGAGTACGAGAAAGAGATATTATAAATATTTTTTTCAACTCATTCATGTAAACAACGGGGTTCGTTTTATTTTCGTAAAAATCGAGCGACGTTGTAAAACACAGACACTAAATTATTTCTCGCTCTAATGATTTCTAAACAATTTATAAAGTTACCTGTTTCGCCCGAGTACTCGGGATGTGAAAAATCGGCTGTCTTGGAAGCGCAATTGCTGCTGCTCATCTTCTTTGTTGCTTTGCCGAGCTGTCTGCTGTTGGTATAGTAATGCTTCTCCTGCTGACCTGTAAATTTACAATGCACAGATGTAAGTGTCGTTGCCAATATTGCAGGATCGCTTCTGGAATGAAAATATTATTATAAATAAGTATATCTGTAAAAAAATTGCACACTTTTTTACAAGAAGAATTAATTTAAACTCGTCGCTTATCCGACACACGCCATTTATCAGTTTAAAGTGACTTAATTAATAGCCTTCTAGCATAAACAAGAATTGAGATAGCATAAAGTATAATACAATTAAAGGGATCGAAGTTTGAACGACCCCATCAACGATCCCTTAGTGAAAAAAACTGATTCGGAAATGACGTACAAAAGGCTGCTTGCTAAATTTAGATAATGTTACGTACACACAGGAGTACAAGCGGCGTAAGGACGATTTTCGTCACGTTGCGATAAAAATACATTTAATCGTCATGTGTCGTCTGATTAGCAAGTCAAATTTAACAAAGACGTCATTTGATGCGAAAAATGTATAAATGTCATTCGAGAGTTCATTGAATGCATTGGAGCTTAATTTGTCCTAATTTTCTTCTGTCCAAGTGCTATAGAAATATGCTAACGTAAAATGCATATATAAGAAATTAAGTTTTATAATATTGTTTCATCATCTTTGAAAATTAAATGTTATTTAGAGAAACTTCATGGTAAACCTTATAGTTTTTGTTCAATCAAACTAAAATTATCTTTTGAATTGAATTTTTTTCATCAAGGGCTTGACTCAAATATTAATGATTTTATAAATTAATTGGTTTTGAATCATTAATCAATGTGCAACCATAAGCTATATTCGCAAAAATGTAAAATTTTTGATCAATTTTCAACAATTAATTGATTTTTAATCCTGCAACAATTGAATTTTATTTTTAGTCTTTAGGAATTATTTAAGCTTAATAAATTACGATTCAGATGAGTTATTGATACATTATTTTACTTAAAAGCAAGTTAACTTCTTCAATTCATAACTCGTAACTTTTTATTTTTTTTAAATGTGTTCAATTTTGAAAATCCATCCTCTTATATAATTCACTTTAGAACCGGTGATATTTTATTTTTAATAGTTTTTTTTCGGTTTCAGTAATGTTGCAAAATAAATAATAAAGTTAAAGCTAATTCAATCAATATAATACACATCAATATTAATAATAAATCAAAAGAGAAACAAATTTTATGAAAATTTAACTAAATCGAATAATGTTTATTTACATAAATCCTAAATGTATTAATTTTGAAAAACTATGTGGAAGTTTTTGAAAAAAACAAAACAATACAAAAAACAAATATATATATATATATATATATATATGGGCTATTCCACAACAGGTGTTGCAGGCTAAAAAATGAAGTTGAAACTAACCATGTACTCTTCAAGAACACAATGAAAAATGACAATCCTGAACATCTCAGCCCTTTAGGTCCAACCCTATTGAATTTTCAGGGCCTCAAAGTTGGATTTTCATGTTATGAGGAAATTCTGTTTGTTACTCTGCTTTTCTGGGGTGCATATGAAAAAATTGCTGAACCATGTTTTTTCATGTAAAATTTGATGTAGAATTCAAATCTGTACTCAAATAAGACATTAATAACCTCAAAACCCCTTAAAATTGAAAAAATAGTGTAAAATACCATGAAAGTCAAAAAATAA
>CACVKI010146155.1:0-21054 GCA_902732785.1 Trichogramma evanescens | reverse complement strand
ATTTCAGCATGGGTTACCGTACTAATTTTTGAGAACGAAGCCGTTGAAAATAGCAAATTTAACATGGGCTCTTATGGGAGGCCATCATAATTTCACACATTTTACGCCATAACTTTTTAATTAAACAACAGATCTTAACCAAAAACGAGTATGTTATGCTTCAAGTCACTACCATTCGATTGGTATGTTAAAAATTACCCCTTATCGAACTAACTAATGAGTAATTAAACAAAATGTGCGTAAAATCATTGATTTCGAATAGTGCGAGCGGTTGCCTGCCTAATGCGAGAAAGAGACAGACATACGCCTCGTTGTACTATTGTTATGATTACTGACTAGCCACCTTAAGTTGTACCAATTTACATTATTAATAAAGAAATTTAAAAAAATGTGTTTTAATTTTTCTATATTTAACAATGCCATTATTCAAGTAAAAAATCTCACATTGTGTATTTAATAACACAGCATCTCATCGAGAACGAATTATCTGTACGAAAATTATCCACACATGCATTACAAATATTTAAATAATTTTTATGACTTTATCGAATTTACGGCCGGCCACGGCTCCGAAAATTACGACAGATGGCCAGAAACATAACTTTTCAGAAAGCGCAACAGAAGAAAAAATTTAACACGTAAACGATAAGAACACTTGAACAGCTGTATCTCACTGTGTAAAAGCTGTGTAACATCAACAGTTTGGAGTTTCGAAAAATGCAATCAAAAGGGAATGTTTTATGCTATTAAATTATAACCAGTAATATTTGAGCGACTCACAAAAAATTTCTGAAAAAATTGATTTTGTCTGGCATGCCATTTTGAAAGTACCCCATTTAGCTGAAATCGACTCGATAAGAGGCATGAGAAAAAAATGAGAAAAATTTTTTTTATATTTTTCAAGGCTCCGTATCGTACTAAAAAAATCATTAATAATTCAATTAAAAAACCGCTGCCAATACATTGGCAAAGAGCTTCCTCATAAAAGAATTATCGCTCCTACTTTTATTTATAAAAATGTTAATAAGAAACTCATTTTTGCTGCTCTTATTTTAAAATCACTACTCATATATTTCGACCACTTACACCACTTTTACTTTGTAAAAATTTTAAAAACAATTCGAAAAATGAAAAAATAACATTTTAACCATGTAATTAATCGATCAATCTTAACATTTTTGGTCTTAAATTGAAGTTTAACTGCTAATCTTTTGAAATCTATGCTCAAAAATTTCAATGAATCACTGTTTTTTTTTTTCAAAACATATGAGATCAAATGACTCTCTAGCTAAAAAGTGCCAATCAAAAAGATTGGTGAAAATCTTTGGGCCCCGCACATTTTGAGATCGTATATATCGAGCGCGTCTCTTTAAATTGTCACTGAGTGCGGTCACTTTACCCAGCAGCTGATCGTGCTCGCGGACCGTCATAATAAACCGTGCTGCGCTGTGCGCCCGCGCGTTCGCTTCGCGTATTGAAATTGATTCGTTAAAAGTTAATTATAATTAGGTTACAGTTTAGTGAAAAAAAAATGCAAATGTCCCGATAAAGAAAAATTCCTCGCGTTTAACTCTCGAATAAATGATTCGAGTGAATCGATTGCGAGCCCTCGTTTCGACCATCTTTTGACTGATTCGCACAGTAGCAGACTATAGCAGCCTGCAGCACTGCTGCAGCACACATACATACACAGGCTCTTTAATATCCATACATTGTAGTATACGTAAAATCGTGCGCGCGCAGCTGTCATCTCAACTTTCAGCCCACCACAGTCTTCTTGCAGACCAGAATCGCAGTTGCTTTGTAGTACGCGAATACACCAACACTTTGGCTGCGGATACCTACCCAGTCATAACAATAATATACAACAATCGCTCGCAGTCGTCGTCGTGTTTACCAAGTATAACATAATTTGGGCGACCTTCTTCGAGGTGCGTGTAATGCACAAAAGACGTGGATTCACGAGATAAATCGTCGCCGTCCGCGGAATCCATTGAACGCGTGGGCAGCAGCAGCAGCAGCTCTGGATGTCGTCGTTGCTGCAGCAGCACACTAGACGACGTCCATCTCGATATCGATCGTACGTATGCTCATTATGTATATAAGTGGATATGAGAGGAAGATGTGTTGTTTTGTCCCACCGGTCATCATTCTAACATTATTTATTTTTCTCTCGCAGGACGATCATGTAATGACGTATTAACCATCGACGAGATAAAATCCCAAAGTTAACGCAATGGAGGTTGTGGGCGATTACGAGTACAACAGCAAAGACCTCATCGGTCATGGTGCCTTTGCCGTTGTCTTCAAAGGCAGATGCCGTAAGGTACGTACACACGCGTTGGCTCTTGTTTCATTTTTTCCCGTATATATATCTCTTTTGTTTTTTTGGAATGACAACAAACTCATCTCGAACCATTGTCTTTCGACTTTTTTTTAGAAACCTAGTTCTGTGGTAGCTATCAAGAGTATCACTAAAAAAAGTTTGGCAAAGTCACAGAATTTACTGGGAAAAGAGATAAAGATTCTAAAGGTAACGACTCTTTTAGATTGTTTATTGTTTATGAATAATACAAGTGAAACGATGTACTTAATTGCGTCATCCATTGTTATTGCTTAGGAATTGACTGAATTACATCACGAAAATGTCGTTGCACTTTTGGACTGTAAGGAATCTAGTCACAATGTCTTCCTAGTCATGGAATATTGCAATGGTGGAGATTTAGCTGATTATTTAGGTGGTACGTTAAACAAAAGAGTTGAATAATTTACAACTTTATAGGATAACGTGTATCATATGTTAAACATTTGTCTTTATTTTACAGCAAAAGGGACTCTTTCTGAAGCTACGATTCAAATTTTTTTAAAACAGTTGGCTGGTGCAATGAAAGCTCTTCATGCCAAAGGTGTCGTTCACAGAGATTTAAAACCACAAAATATACTTCTTAGCCACAACTGTGGTAAAATGTGTCCTCAACCAAATCAAATCACTCTCAAAATTGGTAATTAAAGCATTATTAATTTGTTTGTTTTTCACTTTATCTCATAATCATTGTTGACGGAATAAAAAAAAAATGTATTTCAATTTTCAGCTGATTTTGGTTTTGCTAGATTTCTCCAAGATGGTGTCATGGCTGCAACTTTGTGCGGTTCACCAATGTACATGGCTCCAGAAGTCATCATGTCTCTTCAATATGATGCAAAAGCAGATCTTTGGTCCCTGGGGACCATTGTTTTCCAATGCCTCACAGGCAAAGCTCCATTCCAAGCGCACACACCTCAGGCCCTAAAGATGTTCTATGAAAAGAATGCCAATTTGGGTCCCAAGTCAGTATTCGAATTTTTCTGGAATGGCTATACTTGTGATGATGATAAATTCACAATACTTTATTTTAAATTAAGAATTCCACCGGGAACGTCACCTGAGCTCTCCAACCTCTTGATGAGTTTGCTGAGGCGCAACGCTCGTGATCGTATGCCCTTCGATGAATTTTTCAATCACCCTTTTCTACAAGGTCCGCATCAGTCGAGCGTCAGTCCGGTACCTGTAGAATTGCCCGTGACGCCGCGGGCAATGATCGCCCACGAAAGAATATCTGGTGGCATCAGATGCGTTCAGGACATCAATAGTCCTTGCTCCAGTCCGGACGATGATTTCGTACTGGTGTCCAGTGATCTTAGCAGTGATCTGGACAACAATACAAATCCTCAGCAAGTCAGGTAAATTTTCTCATCAAGTTTTTCTGACAAAACTGAATTTCGAAACTTTAATGTGCAAGCGCTAATATCTGCATGTATATTTACCCGACAGATACACAAAGGCGAACAATCGCGAAGCAGCGGCCAGTCCTCCTCGACCGAGTTACTTGCCGATCACCGAACCGATTCCCGTACCGTCGCAGCAGCAGCACTCGCAGCCCCGAAATATAGCAACGAACAAACCATCGTCGGCGACGACGACCACGACTACAACTCCCGGCGCATCGGCGGGGGCAGCGGCGGCTGTCTGCGGTCCCGATGGTGCCTCGGTGCCGCGCTCCCAGCCCATCAGCATGAAACGAAACAAGGATGTGGTGAACGTGGCGGACGTCGGCTCGCTGAGCCCGCCGAGCGTGCAGTTCGCCATCGGCACGCCACCGGGCGGTCGCCGGCTGAGCGAGACGCCGCCGCCCCCGGCCACCTGGCAGGTCAGTCCCGTGGCGAAGCCCGGACTGCATCACGGCTCGTCGTGCTCGTCGCCGTTGCGCCGTTCCAGCAGCGGTCACGGGGGCTCGTCGCCTCTCCTCACCGGGCCGCTCGCCGTGCTCGGCTCGCCCAGCACCAAGAACGCCCAGGACAACAACAACACCCTGAGACAGTCGCCCGTCATACCGTTCGGCACGCGGGCCGTCACCCTGCCCGAGATCTCGGAGGCCGCGGGCGGTCTGCAGCAGCTGTTCCCCGACCTCGCCAACGCCACCGGTCTGCCGATCAATCGCGCGAGCAACATCTTCGACCACGACGCGCCCCCGTTCCTGCACCCGGAGCTGCCCGAGGAGACGCTGCTCGAGCGCGAGCACAACGAGATCCTGGCCAAGCTGAACTTCGTCGTGGCCCTCTGCGACTGCGTCTGCGAGGTGGCGGGCAACAAGCCCAAGGTCGTCTCCGATGAGATACTGTCGGGCAACGAGCCCCAGGTCAACAGCGCGACCACCAGGAGAAAAGCCGAGCAGGTGATATTGCTGGTCAGGGCCCTGCAGTGGCTGAGCTCGGGATTGACCCTGGCGACTCAGTCGTTGAAGGCTGGTAGGCTTCAGCCAACCACTAGCGTCAAAGAAGGTAGGCCTCGATGAGGGTTCTTAACGAATTATTTGTACTAAGCTAATAATTTTTTCGTTTCCAGTGATAAACACGATGAATGAGAAATTCAAGGAATGCTTGGACGAGTGCAAATCTTTGAATACATCCGGACTTCTTCGCCAATCTGGAGCGACGGCTGACAAAATTCTCTACAATCATGCTATACAAATGGTAAGATTTTTTTACCCCGTTAAAAGTATCGCGACTCAATTGGTTCTCATTTCAATAATCTATTTTAAATTGCGACAGTGTCAGTCGGCGGCTCTCGACGAGCTATTTGGCAATCCAGCCGAATGTTTCCAGAGATACCATACCGCGCAGATTCTTCTGCACTCCTTATCTCAGCACGTCAATCACAGCGAAGACAAAGCACTGCTGTGCAAATGTAAGTGCAATACCGATCAATTACGCCCGAGCTCTTGTTTCTTTTTTCCACGAAAATTTTATTTTCGTTCACGCTCGTTTCATTTTTTCTTTTGCCAGATAAAGACGCCGTCGAGAAACGCCTGTACGTTCTGCAGCAGAACGGCTACATTTACGCAACGGATACGACGTAACGCATGAAGGGCGGACCGCTCAGTGCACGTCTATCGATTACAATTATCCCGCGCAGCTTGTATCCAGCGATGATTCTACAAAAGTCTTTTTAACGAATTATATAGAGAAAAAAGAAGCAGACGAGAAGAAAGTCAACGACTAAACTAAATGCATAATTATTGTAAGCATATATAAGATGAAGTGTAACTTGAATAGTTTTTATTTTCTTTACAATGATTGTTTAATTGCGACGGATATCAGTGATCTTTTTATTTATACTTATGATAAGTATATAGATATGTATATGTAATACATAAGCCTGTGGAAAAATTGTTATACAATGAATTGTTTATTGAATGTAATTGATTTCAGAATTTTTATTTATTATTTGATTTGTATTTGAACAATAAATGCGCGTATAAGAAAAATATCTCACTGCTTTAACGTGCAAAATTCTTTTTAATAAAATAAGTTGTTGTACAAATAGTGCACACGACTAAGCAATTTTCATAGAATATATAACGTAATTATGCTTAACAATAACATTAATCTAATTATACTTTTTTGTATGAAACCTAGTACTTTAGTAACCTATTGTTTTTTATCCTCAACCGCAGGAACAGAGTTATCCTTTTCGTTGTCTCTCCAAACGGCGTAATTGAGGGCTACTGCAAGTGTATTCCAGGCTAAATAAGGGAGGATTAATAATCCAGCTGTTGAATTTACTCTGTAAAATAGTACACCCATTGCAGCGGTTGTTCCCCAAAGAGCAATGATTTCGTACAGAGCCTATGAATGATTTTTATTTATTTTAAAATTTTGCATTTGAAAAATTCCTACATGCTCAATAAGCTTTTAAGCTTAAACATGAATTAGCGCTGCATACTAACCCATTTGATTTTATGTGCTCCAAAGAAAATTGGAGTCCACGCCCAGTTCAGAGCCAAATTTGCACCGTACACTGACAATGGCAGGGCAGCATTTTCCCAGCTCCCACTGTCACGCAAGACCAAGTGAGAAGCGTATCCCATTGAACAATATACCGTTGTCCATGCTGGGCCAAAAGCCCAGTTGGGTGGTGTCCAACTTGGCTTTTTAAGTGACTATCAAAACATGATGTAATTTTTCAGATATTTGGTAAGGAAATCATTTAAATTAAGAGTACTTCAGTAAATTAAAAAAATGAAAATGTTTTACATCAATTAGGTGTATTTAAAACTGACAGAGCTAAATATCGTCATAAAAAAAATATAACACGATAAGAAACGATCGTTTTATCATACGTTCAGCATCGTATCGCGTCAAAGGAGTAATTGCAAGTCACTATATAATTAGAGATAGGAATTGAAGTATCGATTGTTTTAATTTGTCACTACTGTGCACGACGCACTTCAAAGTATTGAAAAAATAAAAAATAACAATCATAATATTTCGACGAGCGCAATGAAGCGTTAAACGGAATTCGGTTCATCGACCTTCGGCGGTGGCGGTGCACTTAACAGGTGTACGCCAAGAAAGAAAGAGCTTGAGAGCGAAGAAAAAAAGTGCATGCACCGCGCAGCAGACCGCTAATAATCGCGAGCGTCGATACTACGCGACGAACTATATGCGCGAAATAAAAAAGTTTGAGTACAGGAGTTGTGTACCTGGTACCAAGGCTTGAGGTTCCTCCTGGTGATGAGGAAATTTCCCAACCAACCGCCGACGTTGGGATGCAAGGTAGCCGCGATAACCGGCCACGTTACGCTTCCCGTCATATTGCGTTATGTTATGTGCCGTGTATGTATTCTTATGCGCTGCGAATATTCGCGTGCGTTCCTCGCTCGGACGTATCTCGCGCTACACTGGCGGACGCCGCGCTATGGCACATCGTTGTTGGGTACCCGCGATTCGCGAGTGTGTACAGTCTGTGTCGGCGCTGCGATTATATACAGTACGATATATAGTGTAATAACGTTTTTAGAATATCCAAGGCACTCGTTCGAGTGCATATGAAATAATTACGTGAAAACGCGATTGTCAAAATTAGTTCTGTAAATTTTGTTTATTAACTAATTCGCTCCTCTTTGACGATTGCCAAGAGTGACAATCGTGACTGAAATTTCGGAAAGTGATTTCGGAGTAATAGATCGCTTCTTTTTTACAATTCATTTTGTACATTTATTTGTTCTTTTTGATCAACAATTTTACAACCCATCTAATTAGAAATCAAGTTATCGTACATGATGTTAATCTAAAAAATATAAATAAGAGCATTTTTTTATCTTTTGTGATGTATACATATAGGCCATTGACATCAACAGCGATTAAATACTAATCTCATCTAAAAGTAACAAATGCATATGTGCTCCTCATGAACAATAACTTGGAGATGTTCGGATGCAATTCTGATAAACCCTAAATTACATAAAAGATCCGCTCGCATTCGTACGAAAGTCGTAGTTAGTTTTTTTATACTCTTGTTAACAAGTCTATAATGAGAGATGTATTTTATAATCGTCCTTTTTTTTAAATACACAAAAATGCTTCATCATTCATTCTTATTGAGTTTTAATGAGCTAATTATAATTTGTGAAAACGTAATTACATGCTTAATCTAATATATAATAATGTAAATAATAAGACAAGGGCACAATACCACATTTAAAAAAAAAACAAAAAGATATTTACATTTTCAACCATTTTAAAATTCCTTTTAACAAAAAAGTCGTTTCACTCTATGCCACCATGCTTCCGTTATATTTACACATTAACAGTACAACTCAAATGTTACCTAAGCATTTTTACAGTCAAATGCTAATTGCTTTCTCGTCCAAGCAATTCATGGCAACGATTCTCCCTATGAATCTTGTGCGCGAAAACATTATATGTATGTAATTATAAAACTAGAATTCAGACTAGATGGGCATAGAACAAACATTTTCTTCAAAATAATATGAGCTAACGTCAGTACAAGCTAAATGATTTGAAATCCCTATAATTTGATTAAGTTCTAGTATAGTATTACATTTGTTTTACAAAGGAACTATTATGAACTTGTAATAATAATTTCAACACACTATTATTTAGGCTATTTTAGTAGAGTTAACAAACGATTTTTCAAAAATATATTTATGATTTGCAAGTCTCTATAAATTCATTAAGTTTGATTGAGATGTATGTACAAATTTTGTTTTGTTTTCTCACAAAAATAATAACGAATTTTAATAATTCCTTTGAAAATCAAGCAGAAAGTGAAAACCTTAATACCTACTTACTGAAAATTTATGTCATAAGGGGTTTTCAGAGGCATGCTCACTTATTTGTTGGCACTTCATTCCTTACAATTTTAGAATTTTAGAATTCTTAACTTGGTCTTTCACCTAGGTAAAAATTACTAATTATCTAAATTATTATAATAACTAAATATTTTTCTACCTATCTCTTAATCAATAAGAGATTACTATTTTACCAGTTAATATTTTTACATTAAATTGTTAATAATTTCTAAAATAAATCTAAACAATTACTCTACATTGAAAAATATATTGATGAATTGTAAAGATTGAAGCACCAGTTCATATTTGATATTTACACAACATAGATTCTTTATTCGTGTTTTACTTCTTTAGTATTGCCTTCTTTTGCTTTGTCAAGAGTTTTATCATCATTTTTTCTAGGCCCATGTCTTAAGTTTAAACCTGAATTGCTCCAGTCTACTTTAGAACTATACTTTTGTGGAATGACCAGTACAGTTGTTATAACATTACCCAAAAATAATATTAAGAACATTGCAGCGAGCACTGGTACATGCCAAGTTGCTTCTGAATGCCATGTGAGCTTGTAGAGTGAATAAGCATTATAGAGTTGGAAAAAATAGCCAATGAAAAGGAAGGGTAGCAAAAATGATAAACCCCTCCACATCCAGGAATGAAATCCTTCGATAGTTATATCCATGTTGTGACGTTCTCCCAATGCTTTCAAACGATATAGCACCCCACTTTGGTAGCGAAATTGTAAATATTGTACAAAACCTTCAAAAGAAAAGTTGTATTAGTTAAATTAATGTATGAAAATCATATAATTGCAATGAAAATGAGAATACTTACTTATATAAACATTAAACCACATGAATTGTCCCCTAAAATCATACCATGCACCAGTGTTTGGCCAAACTAAAAGTAAACCTGCGACAGCAGTAGATAAGAAGTGATGAAATCTCCACCATCCTTTTATTCTTGAACCATTAACTTTTAATATACTTTCTCGTATCGTTAATGTACAGTAGTACCATACTAATAAAAACATGAAGCTCAGCTCCAATGTTCTAGAAAGAGATAAACAATTTATTGAATTTTCAGTGCCTATAATAGGGGTTGTGACAAATGATGGCACACACCTGTAATTTGTAAGTAAGTTTATCACTGACAAGACAAATCCAATCACAGACAACACCAATTTGAATTTTTCATATTCGTCTTTGTACCTAAATCTATAAAATAAAATGATAATTAATACATGCATGCAAACATTTTCAAATGTAGTATACTTATTTTTAAATGAAAGTGTTGCAAAACTTACTTGTCTTCTTTGTTTAATATAGATACGTTTACACTACCCAATATAATGGACAAATACGTTCCATTTCCTTTAGGCAGCGTTTGTTCCATTTCTCCTATTTGATGTTCACGTCGTTGCATATCTTTGTCCAAATCTTCTATCTCGTTGCTGGCTTGCAGTCTACAATAAGAATTGAAGTTTTCATGAGCGAATTTCAAACAAAATATTATTTCATACAATTTTAATGAAACAGGTCAGAATCTTACTTTTTCAATGATTTTTTGATAGCTGCCATCCTGTATTTTTGATGCGAAATTCCTTTCAGACATTCTTTCTGCAGTTCGCTAACTTCGTCAAGTTTGCTCAGGTACTTTTTATTTTTGGCCTGCAAAAACACCAGAATTGACATTTTGACGAATCATGATGAATCATTGTGATCGCACACGATAATGGCCAATATTTTTAATTAAAATATCTCGCATTAGGTCATTCGCGGGGTAAACATCGTAATTGCCCGCGACAAAAGAAAAATTAAGCGCAACAACGCTGCGCGACGACGACGACGACAAAGACCTTGACGAGGAAAACTTTTTTTTTTAACGGCGCATAATAAATGAGAGATCGCAAGTAAGTATGTGTAAAAAATTCAGCCGAGCATTATCAACGAGCGCGCTTGGTTGTAATTTTTAACAGTCACGATGTATGGGCGAGAAAGTCAAAATAAGCGTTCGCGTGTCACGTTGGATAAAAAAACGCATACGTAATTGTGGAATGTTTTTTTTTTTTTTTTTCAAAAAATACTAAGCGCTATAACACGTAGGTATATTATTGAAAGCCCGTACAATGAGCCGAGTGGTTTTTCATCGCGTCCCACATTTTCACGAGAAAAATAATGGATCGCGTCGCGTAAGATGGAAGTATTATTATTTTATATCGTTTCTCCCGAGAACAAGAACGAGAGAATAGCCAAGAAGTCGCAATTATTTTTTTCAAACTTTACGACTCCGATGCTCATTACTTATTCATCGGGCAATTGCGCGACGAAAAAAAAAGAGTCACCCAAAGTATTGCATGTCGTTCGTTAGAGAGCGAGATTCAATGTCAAGATACACAAAAATCGCGCGAGGCATCATCATCGTCGTCGTCATATACAATACTTGTACACATTCGAATGATATAAAAGTGGAAATTTCATGCACACGCAATTACGACACACGTAACCTAAAAAAAAAGAGCGTATGGACTCTCGATATAATGTATTATCTCTTCGCGGATCATCGTCGTTAGAGATGTATTACATAGTTTGTCTTTTTTGTTCTAACGAGGTGCTGCAGAGAAGAATGTCACGCAAGGGAGAGAGAGGATAACTCACCTCGAGATCCTTGAACTCGTCGTTGAGCTCGTTCCAATCTTTGAGACAGGACTCCAAGTCGGTATCCATGATGGTGCACGGTGTCTTTTTTCTTGCTTGTTAGATTGACGATCCAAGCGATTCGACGTTTGTATCAGTACTCCTTGGCGAGGTGCGGTATATATGGAATGAGAAAATCGAGAGAAACAAACACTTTCACGTGCAGGCTCGAGAACGCACTGTGAACTTAACACAACTTGATATAACCCGCGCGCGCGCGTCAGTCAGCCACGCAGTGTCAGTGTGCTGCAACAACACACACCCACGCAACCACTGGAAAATCCTCTTCGAGAGAAAAATTACAACGATTCACTTCCAATGTCTCGAAAAAGAGCCGATGATTTTGTATATCTTCCAACGATGCTGCTGCGATGATCGCTGCGCGCCTACAGAGCGAGTGTGTATATAGTATACTCTGTATACGTAGTGTCCGTTGTCAGCGACGCGCGTTGCTGCTGCTCCAAACTCAGCTGATTTCCATGCACTGCGTATTAAGCTTATAACACAGCTCTCGACTGCCGCTGCCCTAAATGTATAGTAGAACGGGGAGTGCGCCGCGCACGTCCGACGACGACGACGACGATGTCGTTTTTTTATTAATGCAAAAACTCTGGGCTCCTGTCGTGTCGTCTATCGATTCTTTTCCATTGAATTCCGGTACGTATGATATGTATACAATATAATTTGTTCGTTTACAATGCGAAAAGAGCTTAACCGCGAGATATAGGCGAGTCGCGATCGATATCTTGTTACAACAATAATATATAGGTATGCTTAGACCGCGTGCAATGACGACGTTGTATTCTGCAACAACTGCTGCTGCCACGTTGATGCGCCTCGTCTCGACGACGTAACAGCGAGAGTTCGATTATTTAAACAAGAGACAGAGAGAGAGAGAGACTCGCACATTCGTCCGGAGTCGAGTATGTATAGGTATACTCCAATGTGTGTAATCGATGTGACGACTGACGATAGGCATACATACGAGGACGCGGCGCTGCGCTGCTGCGCCTGTGTGTATAAAGCGTGCACGATGCGTGGTACCTATATTATGCGGTGGTAGCGAGAGCTTGACTTTGGAATATACAAGTATGTGAGTGATAAAAAAAAAAGAGAAGAGACTGGATTCGTGTGTTGATATGTGTGTGCGCGCATCCAAAGTGGTATTATACACGCTACATATATGCCAAGTATGTAGTACGCCCCGATCAAGGCCTTGCATATTAGCCGCCGCCGCCAAGCGAGTAGTGACAGAGAGAGAATGAATTTCGACAAGTCCCCTCGGCACATGTGACAATACGATATAAGACGCCGCCGCGTAGCGTGTGCTGTTGTCTCTGCTGCTGCTGCTGCACCACTTGTGTATGCAGTTCTCCATAGCGATACACTTGTAGTGCTAAAAGGTCTGCACGAGTGACTGTTGCATTGTTGATTCGACGTTTTGTTTCATAATCATAAGCATATTCTTATTCGTGAACGTTTTGAAGCTCACCGCAGTTATTCATTTTTCTATTTTCAGAATCAGTTCGTGCATTGACAGTGTCGTGAAAGCATACAGTTGTCAACATGTTTGCCAAGAAGAAAAAGAAGCCTCAGATATCCACACCGACCAACTTCGAGCATAGAGTGCACACAGGATTCGACAAGCGAGAGGGAAAATTTGTGGGACTACCTTTGCAATGGGCATCCATTGTTGGAAACAATCAGATCCTTAAGTCCACCAATAGACCACTACCACTGGTGGATCCTAGCGAAATTACCCCTACAGAGATATTGGATCTCAAAACCATTGTACGAGGTCACAATGACGTTAGATTGGTCAAGTCAGCCATGGAGGAGCGTCCAGAGAATCACTTGCCCAAAGTCAGTAGCGTTGCCAGGTCCAATTCGCTCAGATCGTCGAGTCCTCCAAGATTGAGAAAAGATTACAGAAACAATGCCAACTTGCCTCCATCCGTGCCAGAAGGTCAAGAAATGTCCGTGAATCCTGTGTCAATGCAAGTGTATCCCAATAACAACAAAGCTCATGGGTATAACGACAAAATGAGGCCTAGTTCTACTAGTTCTGGTTCGGCATTACCTAATTTAGGCCATAATATGATTCCAAATTTACAAAATATGAATCCTAATATGCAGTCTTCACCAAGCTTGCCTCACATGGGACCTAGTGCACAGAATTTGTCAATAAATTTCCAAAATTTAAGCCCCATACCAAATGTGCAGAGTCCATCAAGTGCAAACGTTCCACAGATGCAAGATGATTTCCATAGAGTAACTCCAACAGTGCCTCCTGTAATTCCTAATCACTACAATGGTAATATGAAACCACCACAGATCAATCAAGTTCCAGTATCACAAAATATGATGATGCATCCTCCTAAGGTTTCACCTGTTGGTTCAATTGCATCGCAACGTCCATTGAGCCAATTAAGCTCGCACAATATTACTAAACATGCTCAAAGTTATGGGGTTCAAGAAAATCCAAATTACCATTCGCACTTGCAGAATAGACCAATTGAATCTTCACAGTCAATGCATAATCTTTCAAAGGCTGCTGCTCAAGTGCCAATGCCTGGAACAATGCCTGGAGTTAGTTCTTCAACAGACCAAAATCAGAATATGAAAGGAGCTATGTCTTCTGGTAATTTGGTTCATGCTGCTGCAGCTGCTGCCAACAATGCTGCTAAACAGAATTCAGATCAACGACTGTCTCATGAGCAATTTAGAGCTGCACTACAAATGGTGGTATGTAAAACAAGCTATTTATTGAGAGATTTATACCTTGCATTTGAATTGTTTTCTTAAAAAATCGAATTAATTATTGGGATTTTTTTTCATTTTAGGTAAGCAGTGGTGACCCACGACAAAACCTTGAAAATTTTGAAAAAATTGGTGAAGGCAGTACAGGCACCGTCTGCATAGCCACTGACAAAGCAACTAATCGTCAAGTTGCTGTTAAAAAGATGGACCTACGTAAACAGCAGCGACGCGAGCTGCTTTTCAATGAAGTCGTAATCATGCGAGATTATCATCATCCGAATATCGTTGAAATGTACGATAGTTTTCTGGTCAACGATGAACTTTGGGTCGTCATGGAATATCTCGAAGGTGGCGCCCTGACTGACATAGTAACAAATTCACGAATGGATGAGAGTCAAATAGCGACGGTTTGCCTTCAGTGCCTTAAACCTTTACAGTACCTGCATTCGCAGGGTGTCATTCATCGAGATATTAAATCCGATTCCATCCTGTTGACTTCGGATGGCCGAGTCAAGTTGTCAGACTTTGGATTCTGTGCTCAAGTCTCTCAAGAACTGCCCAAACGAAAATCTCTAGTTGGTACACCTTACTGGATGAGTCCTGAAGTTATTTCAAGGTATTATATTGTCACAATATTAAGCAAAACGATAGTATTATACTAAATGTGAATATTTATTCAAATTATGCGAATTTTTCCGTAGATTACCATATGGTCCCGAAGTTGATATTTGGTCCTTAGGTATAATGATAATTGAAATGGTCGATGGTGAACCACCATTTTTCAATGAACCCCCGCTACAAGCCATGCGTCGAATTAGAGATATGCCACCACCAAAGTTGAAAAATGCAAATAAGGTAACGAAAATAGAGTTTAATTTGAAAGATCTTAAATAATGATAATAGCCAATATTTTAAAATTAAAATTTACTACAGGTAAGCCCAAGGCTACTGAGATTCTTGGAAAAAATGTTGGTTCGAGATCCAGCGCATCGAGCTACCGCTGCGCAACTATTGGAAGATCCGTTTTTGATGCAGGCTCAGAGCCCCAGTATTCTCATTCCTCTTATTCAAGAGTTTAAAATACCTGCCAGAAATTGAAATTTCAGAGCCTTTATTCAGGGTATGGAAAATGTAAGAAGTAAAGGAATTGATTACTTTCGCATTGAAAGAGAGTAACAGGAATTAATGAAAAAGTGGATAATCAAGTTACTAGACCAACTATATATGTCACGATTACTAGTAATTTTAGCGATAGAAAATTATCTAATTGTTATTCAATTATGCGATCTAGTAGTATTACAAAACTGATTTCATAAGATTATTTAATATTTAAATACTACAAGGAGCCGATGAAACTTATAATAAGTGCCTTTAAAAAATTACCTCGTTAATTGGGAATTGTACAAATCGCGTCGTTTCCATTTTATGGTCTTGACATTGTAAAATGAAGCTTACTAAAATTCATGGAATTTAAAACTCCGTGAATAGAAATTTAATTAGTGAAATTTTCAAGCTACGATTATCTACTCGTTTTGGGGATAATCCACATTTATAAAATTGTATTTTATTGTATATAAGTACACTTTTATTACTGTCGTTAAGCTTTTACAGTTTTGATGCGTTTCATAATCTACTCGTCGAGTATCTAAATGAGCTTCGACTTCCGTGATCGTTAATCAGTACTTTGCATTTATTTTATAAACGATTTATATTGCACCTGAAGTTCTAAGATTACGAAAAGGAATCTTTAACTTCACTCTTTACTGAATTCAAAGAATCTGTATTATTTTTCTTACAAATATTTCTTAGAAGAACTAAAACCGATTGACCACAGAATTTTACATTCCGCAATGAAAATGAGCATGTGATATTTTAGTTGACAAATTCATTATGATAAACGAGATAGATTTTTTTACTGTTTCACAAGTATATTTTGTACTACTTAAAAGTTACAATATCGTATTCTTTATACAATCATATTATCGCGTGTGAATCGTTAGTTTTCTCAAGTCGCAAATGAAACTTTAAATTTTCTGTCCCAGAAATCGAGTTATTTGCTTGACTGTAATCTTGCCTTGATTTCACATTCGTCTTTAGAGCATTTAAACACTGTATTGACCGCAACTTAAAGTGATACCTACTGCAACGTATTAAAAACGAGTTGTCATGTAAATAAAAATATGAAGATTTATTTAGAGCGCGTTACGAAGACTAAAAAAAATGTATAGAACTTAACAATTATTGTTTCATACTTAGGCAATACTAAACTTAATTTTAAACAAGTTTACATCGTAGATTTATTTAAGACGATATTTTTAAAAATGAAGCATTTTATTAGTACGTTATTAAAAGTGATTTGCTGTATATTTTCGTAACTTACAAATTTGAATTTGTATAATTTTTGTCATATACTTCACATTCTGTTTCGTTATTTATTGTAAAAACAGAACGAGTTAATAGATTAATTATTTGGAGCTAACAGAGAGTTTTTTTACGCAAAACATGCGTAAGACCATTAAATACTTACGAAAACTTTGTAAACTCGTAATTATTACCTTTAATCGGTAAAAAATTATTACTCTATTTAATTGATTTATCCATAAGCGCAGAAAAGAAGTAAAATATTAATCATTGTAGTTTAACGTTGAAAGCTGTATATAATTTTGCTTCACTTTGAACGAGTGAAAGAGAAAGAAAAATCATGTTATGTAAGTGTCAATGAATCTAATAAATTGTTTGATGCATATAATTATCGAATTTGTATTTATTTTTTGCGTTTGAAAACTCATAGAGCACTTGTCGTAACGCAGAGATGTACGTACAGCACTGGTCGGTCGAAAAGTCGAGCCTTCCTCTAATCGAGCTTCGTTCATTTCTCCGTTCTTTCGGTTGTAGTTTTGTACTCCGAAGTTCATCATTACAATATCATCGAGCGGGCGATTTGATCTTTGACACTTGAGATCTTTGAGACTAAAAATTTCGATCGATCTACTACTTCGAGTCACTGCACTATGAAAGATTGTACATAGGCCCAAGTCGTGAAAAGAGAAAGTAGGCACAAGGTTATTAACGACTCGAAAAATTTCTAAAATTAAAGCATTTGTCTCTTTCTCTTTCGATCGCATCGAACGACACGTACGTATGTACAGTCGGAATCGGGTATTTAAAAATTAGAAAATTCGATTCAAGCGATGTAGTAGATCCATGTGCTCGAGCTACTATTGACCCATATGTTTTACATGCAGCTGATGGCTCCTGCTACTCTGCACTCGTGATTTCTAATATTCATCTAATACAGCTCGACTGCTGCTCTAATTTCTTCGCCCATGTGTCTCTTTAATTTCTCGTGTAGTAGCCAGTGAACGCTACGACCTCGTGGCGTGCGCAGTGGAAAATGATTCTCGCGAATAAAAAGAAATATAAAATATTTTGCTACACTATAAATTATAATAACTATCGTGTGTGTGTGTGTGTCTGAGTATGTGTGTGCGCGCGAAAACGATCATCATGTCCAGCAGCAGCGACGCCGCCCTGATCTACGAGCTGAAATTGGCCAAATTGAAGAGCTTACGAGACGGCGTCGACTGGGCGAACGAGAAGGACCGCGGCAACGCAGTGCGCCGCCTCTACGAGATCGTCTGCAAGTGGAAGGAACGACTGCCCGATCTGCGCGACCTGTTCAGTCGCCAACAGCTGGAGCAGCTGATGGTGGACTCGATGAACCTCAAGTGCCAGGGCAAGTACAATTTCGTGGCCAAGCGGCTGATCAAGTTCGTGGCGCTGTGCGGCTACAGGGACGACGAGAAAAAAGCCCGACCGCCGCTGGTGCATCGTCGCTCCACCCCGCTGCACCACGCCGCGGCCAAGAACGTCGACTATCTCGTAGCCGGACTGTTCAGGATCTACGACAATTACGCGGCGACGTACGCCGACGAGCGCGGCCTGACGCACTTTCACATCGCATGCAGGTTCAACTGCGTCGAGGTGGTGCGGGCCTACCTGGACCTGGGCCGGGACCCGAACTACGTGGCGAGAGACCCGGAGAAGGGCCACGTGCTCGGGGGCATCGAGCCGCCGCTGCACACGGCCCTGCTGCACAACTGCCGGCAGACGGCGAGGCTGCTGATGCTCAGGGGCGCCGACACGATGCTGCGGAACTTCCGGGGCGAGACGCCGCTGCACAGCATCTGCCGCAGGGACAGGAAGCACCACGCCGACCACCTGCTCAAGTTCTTCTTC
Organism: Trichogramma evanescens; assembly: GCA_902732785.1. Taxonomy (NCBI): domain Eukaryota; kingdom Metazoa; phylum Arthropoda; class Insecta; order Hymenoptera; family Trichogrammatidae; genus Trichogramma; species Trichogramma evanescens. Next base: position 2,729 of record CACVKI010146155.1, on the reverse strand, counting down.
AAGTGGGTCGGCAGGCTGGGGCTGCCGGCCATCTGGGTCGAGGCCCGGGACAGAACGGGCAACGCCCCGCTGCACTTCGCGGCGCGCAGCAACGACCTGCAATCGGTCAGGGTGCTGCTGAGGCAAGCCAAGGCCAATCCGATCGCGCGCAACCACGACCAGCAGACCGTCGTGCATCTGGCCTGTCAGATGCCGGACGAGGATCCCGTGGAGATGGTCGAGCTCTACCACGGCATCATGGACGGGCACTGGCTGCCGCTGGCCTCGGGCATGGACCCGCGGGACTGGTTCGGCTGGACGCCGCTCGACTACGCCCTGATGAACGGCCAGGAGCGGGTGGTCGAGCTGCTGATCAAGCGGGGCGCCGATCCGAACGCGCCCAATTACCGAAGGAACTTCCAGGCCGGACTGCACATACTGGCCAGCAGGCCGCCGGAGCAAGGCAGGCAGACCCTGAGGATGATGGACAAGATCTGCGAGCTGACCGCGCCGAGGATCGATCAGCAGGACGCGCGCGGCAACACGCCCCTGCTGCTCACGCTGCAGAACGTCTGCTACAAGCCGACCATGTTCCTGGCGCTGCTGGGCCGGGGTGCCAATCCCAGCCTGGCCAATTTCCAGGGCTCGACGCCGCTGCACCTGATCTGCCAGGAGCGCAATCGCGAGCTGGCCTGGGATCTCGCGCGACTGCTCATAGTCAACAGCAGCAGGACGAAGCTCGAGATCGACCCGAGGGACCAGTACGACAGGACGCCGCTGCACTACGCCCTGATGAGGCGACACGAGGACATCTGCCGGGCGCTGCTGCAGCTGGGCGCCGATCCCAATTCGCCGAGCGCGCGGGACGGCCGGGCCCTGCTGCATCACGTGTGCAAGATCAAGGACCACCGGCGGGGCCGCGATCGGGCGCGGATGCTGTTCGAGCTGAGCGAGTCGACGGGGCTCGCGCTGAGCCGGCGCTCGCTGCAGGTGGACCCGAGGGACAAGTGGGCCAACACGCCGCTGCATCTGGCGCTGATCGCCGGCAACGGGGAGCTGGCCGAGCTGCTGCTGAGGCGGGGCGCGGACCCGAACGCCGTGAACGAGTCGGGCCTGTCGGCGCTGCACTTCGTCTGTCGGGCCGGCAGCAACGCCGACGAGCTGGCCCGGACGTTCTTCTGGTCGTTCCAGGCGGAGGAACCCGCGCGGATGCAGCTGCTGCAGTGCGACTCTCGGGACGAGAAGACGGGCGACCAGCCGTTGCATCTGGCGCTGAAGAACGGCCACAACTGGACGAGCCGCGAGCTGATGAGGCGCACTTGGGATCTGCAGGGGCGCAACGACGCCGGACTCACCCCGCTGCATCTGATCTGCAAGAGGAAACTGGACGACGACTTGATCGAGACTTACTTCGGGATATACAGCGACGAGGATCATCGACCGAGGCTGCGCCTGGATCCGAGGGACGGCCAGGACAGGACCCCCCTGCAGTACGCCGTGGCGAGGCTGCTGCCTCGGGCCGTCGGGTCGCTGCTGAGGAGGGGCGCGGATCTGGCGAGTTTCGCGTTTCCGCCGATGAGCTGCTTCGAACGGACGCGCAGAGCTCGCCGCGAGCAGAATTTCAAGCTCAGACTGGCCACCAAGGTCATGAAGGTGATCGAGGCTCTGAGGCACGGAGGATACGAGCTGAGCCGTGCCGACGCCCTGATCATCATGAATTTATTCTCTGCCTACGGGCTGTACGAGTCGCCGGATCTCGACGAGAATTGGCACGAGGACCGCTTCTTCAAGAGCACAGCGACACATCTGACCGTCCGTCCGAGGCGCGATCACAACGAGGAAGGAGAGCAGCTGTCGCTCTACGATCTGGTCCAGCTGCCGCCGGAGGCCGCGGCGAGACGACTGAGACTCAGCCACGCCGAGTGCTTGGAGTTGGCCGGCTCGCCGGGATTCTGGGAGCTGCCCCGGCGCCACAGGGAGGCCTGCGCCGTGCGCCTCTGCGAGATCGTCACGAGGGGATTCTTCGCGGACTGGGGCCTCGAGTGCTTCATGCTGCTGACGAGGTGTCGACTGCCGATTCTTTGCAGCGAGATGGTTCTGAGCGGTCTGAGCAATCGAGATCTGTGGAGTATCTGCGCGGCGAGCGGCGAGCCGTGAGATTACGAGCGATGCTATATAGGGAAGAGCGTGTGAATAGATTTGTAAATAAATTACTCGAGCGAATGATTATCCGTACATACGTCAATGATGTTGATATTTTTTGTAAAAAAATAAAAATTGCTTTATATTAGAACTAAATATACGATTTATTTTCCTTTGAATTGAAATTTAAATCCGTGCTCGCTTTACGTTTTTGTGCAGGCAGTTAGTTCTGCAGACGAGCCGGCCCGCATCAAGTTGGGTGTTTTTCCACTTTCACTACTGCTGCTGGCGCTGCGATCCTTTGGTGGAGATGGAGTAGTAGCTTTCTTTTTCATTCATCTCCACGAGAATCTTCTCCTCTTTCGTTTAGTACGGCCAGTTTAAGGGGACCGACCTGTGTTAAAAGCTTAAATTCAAAAAATAGCTATATAAATCGAAATAGTGGAAATTTTTTTTTTGTGATAGTAAAATATGTTTATTAGACACCTGATTGACAAAAAAAAACTTCTACCCAAGCTCTAAAATACCAATTACGCCTATTTTTTCATAATACTAAATATTATAATTGAATTTACTTGCCACGCGATTCTGACGTGAGCTCTTCATCA
>CACVKI010146154.1:24145-46575 GCA_902732785.1 Trichogramma evanescens | reverse complement strand
AGAGTGTGAGAGCCATTTGTATGTTTGAATATCATTTTCTTCCATTTTCAAATCAAAGTAGACTCTCTATCGCATTTTGGAGCTCGCAAAGGTGGACTTATCTCGTTTGTCCGGGAATCGTTTACAGCGAAATGGACTTATCTGGTTAGGCACGATGTTATATTTAACGATACGTGCTGTAATCGTCTGTTCTGACCCTTGTACCTTAAAGTAGACATAACATATAGGTAATTTATGTCATAAACTCGATTTCGAAAAAAATGGACTTATCTCGTTTGCCCTTTCCACCACAGATATAGACTTCCACACTATCACACAAGCGTTAATGAATGGTCATCACTATTCTTGTCCTGTCAAAACTTAAAAAAAATTATAATTGGTGGCGACTTCAACGCTAATCACCCCTCTTGGGGCTCGCTGCGCTCAGGCGCAAAGCCACCGTGAAATAATAGCCTGCTTAAGTCACACGTATCATAATGTACTATTATCATAAGATTTCATTTATTTTTGGTCAAATGGCAAACATCGAATTTTTTTTATGATTTTATTATAAAATATGCATTTAACTGACAGTTCACATTTTTTTAGATTTTTTTTTCTGATAGAAAATTTTTTATTCAATGTCAAAAACTACCCGCAGTTCCATACATGTCCCAGTCTTTCGTACTTGCCAGAAGGAGCGCGAATCGCGCTCCTTGATTTGATAATTTTGATTTATCACTTTCGCTTGTAGATATTTTTGAAACTACATTTGAAACAATGAATCGATACGTATATATACCATTCCTTATTGGTTTGATTCATCAAAAAATGAGTATCATCAAATTATCGTCTCAAGAAATTGGTAAACTCAAAGATAACGAGATCGGCTATATTCACTTTGAAAACATAATTAAGTAGAGAGTTAGATAGTGCTGCAAGCCCCGAGAATCCGTTGAAATTTCGCAAACCTTGTATACTTTGGTGCAAGTAAACGTTAGAGAAAGGTTTAATGAGCTATAAATGATGGTTTGCTAAAAAAGCTCAGAGCACAGAAGAAGAAACATCTTAGGTAAAGCGTCAGCAGCCGCGACAGACTAATTGAACGGAAACCAAATAATATACGCGAGTATTTATACGTTTTTGGCAAGTTTAAGAACTTTGTTGCGCAACTATGTACGGCCGCTATTTCGCCACTTTAATACGCTCGGCGGCCGGCGCTCGTAATAAGTTGCGTTTCTCACGCCCAGCAGCTACCGTACAAATGAGCTATTTGCGTGCCAGCTCGTAATATCGCGCCGCGGCTCTATTATTTGCCAAAGTTCGAGATCCGTTGCTATGTACTGCTATGAAACCCAAAGAATTAGCGGATTCGAGGAATTCTCGACTTTGAAAAGTGAATTTGGTTACAATTATTTTTTCTTCGCACACTTGAAATGAGTGAGTATAAGAAAAAATACAAGCTAGTTGATTTGCGTTTTTTTTCTAAACGCGAATCATTACGTGCGCTACGCGTCAAGGGGGATTCGCGTCGATCTAATGACTGCTTTTAAAGCGACTAGAAATGCAGTTATAACAGTGATAATTACTTGCACTTTATAATTTTGCGGTACGTGCGCTGTTAATATAGCAGGTGAAATTACACGGCACAGCGGCATCAAGGAAACATTCAGTAATAAGTAACTATGCCACTGGCTGTATGTATGCGTGTGCGTATTTTCTCTCTCACTTTCTAAGAAAATCAACGCTTGAAATTCCACATATTAGCACTTGTCTATGCATAAAATATGACTCGAGAGAGAGAGAGAGAGAGAGAGAGAGAGAAAAGGATCAGTCAAGTATAATCCATGCGCGCTTGCACCCGCGAAACCTCAAGTTTTACTGCACTTAAAATGTATATATAGCATATCGCTTTTGTGCGCGAACTCGCGTGTACGTTATATATGCACGCACATATATATACGGTATTATATAAAGGAAAAGAGGAAGATAGAACGCGTGCGGGTAGCTGCGACTTATTTAAATTCCAAAACTAATCTGAAAGCATAATTACTTTATAAGGCACGTGCGCGCAAGCGCGTTGCAGTGTAGGCAAAGCGCGCCCAGTTATACGTATATATATACGCGCTCTCGTGAAAGAGACAAATTCAACTTTCTCGAACTTTGTTATCGCGCGATGCGCGCTAATATATACACGCGTGCACATATATACGTATATGTATGCATATAAGGTGCACTCTTAATTTGCAGTTGTACACGCACGCGCTGCTGCTCGTGTGTATGCTTGGCATGTATACGAAAGGGGCTAGATACTATACTCTCTTTCAACGTGGCAGTAGTGGCGGCAGCGGCAGCCCTCCACCCATATAACGCAGAAAGTTATACCACCGAGACATATAGTCGTACAAAGTGCCCGTAGGGAACGAGAGAGAGAGAGAGAGAGAACAGAAAGCGAATCACGTTGCAGTGCAGCAGTAGCGCAGCCATTATGGCAACTGTCGGCGTAATAAACCGCGATTCCTAATTAAACCGAGTGCTGACCAATTAGCGCAGTTATTAAAATACGTACTGCATAGATATGAGCCCCCTCTTCTTGCCCCCTCTCTCACTCGTTCCCTTTTACGTGTCCCCTTATCCTCATCTCCATAAATGCTATTTTGCATGCTTCTGCACTGTACGAGCTATTCCATGTATATACCTGTACCTATACACGAGATACCTTACTTCATATAATAATATCCAATTGAATTACGCTAGGGCTCGAGCGAAATGTATTATGGATGCCTCTGCCACTGCTGTTGCAATTCACTGACGCTGAGTATACGAATTATCGAGTCCATCATTTTCCAAAGATATACCAAAGTAATAATAACGAGGCCTCGATTATGGAAACATTTGCTTCCTAACGCCCGCGAAAAATCAATTCTGCAGTGGCCTAAATATTAAAAACATCGCGCTTGGCTCAAGTAAGTATTGGAATTCTTTTAACGAATTTCACGAAGCTTTCTCGGAAGTAATATGAAATATTTTCAACTCATTTAAGCATGAATCACAAAGGTGTGATTTGTTGAGCTTCAAAGAAACAACATTCCACGCTTCGAAGCGTTTTCTGTAATAGCGGCAGCAGCAGCAGCAACAGCAGCAGCTATTACAGAAAATGACAAATTGCCGCTGTTGTGCCTGCAAAGACGCAACGCGCGGTAGGAGCTGCAAAGGTGATATATATGCATATATACAGCGCAGCGTTGTTCAGTCGCGCGCGAAAAAAAAAGAAGCAGTCGCGCGCTCGCGGCAGCTCTTTTAACCTCACTCCTCTCTGGCCCGTGTATAATGGAAATATCGAGATGGATGGTAATTGATTCCAGAACGCCTGAGTCGGAGCTTTCGTTTAAGGTCATGTGCGCCCTAGTGTGCGACGAATGGACTCGAGCGACGAGCGACAAAAAAACTTTGTGTGCTACTGTATGATGGATATTTCTTTGCCTTTTTTATATGAATTTAATAATTATTTTCTTTGTATACGTAACGTTTTAACTTTCTTTTCTTATTCATTTGTTTTTACTTTGACACTTACAGACTTAGAAATAAAGGTGAACTTCATCTAGTGGAAGAGACTAGATTCAATAATGATTTTTTAAGCAATTAACGCAAACAAAAATTAGTTTTAAAACATTAATTTTTAATTAAAAATTTTTTAATTTGAAGTATCAAATTAAATCTTTTATTTTTCATTTTTGTATTAAAAATAATGTATATTAATTCATGTTCATACATTTTTCGGGGCAGTTTATGTGCAATAATAATTCAGTGTGCAATAAATATCTTGAAATTAAATCCTCGAAAATAATTTTTGCATTAAAAGAATGGTTTTTATAGTCAAAAATATTTTACTCTAAGGAAAATCACATAGGAAATTTCTATCCTTTTCAGAGGAAAGTTTTGATGTTAGGATTGAAAGTGTAATTTTTGCTTTATTGCTCCATCTCGGTATAGTTTTATAAATGAGTCGCGGTTGCGGTTGAGACAGATTTAAAAGTTTTAAAAGTCTTACTGGTTTCTTCGAAGCCAAACCAGCAAGCTACTATACGATAATCTTCCCTCTGCAAATTTCGTATGGCTTTTTTTCGCTTTTTATATTCTTCGCAGTTTTATCGTGATTTTCAAGAAGCGCCTCCGAAAGAAATACTTTATCATCTGTTTCCAAGGCTCGAGTATTTGGCGGAGTTGTTTGAAAATTTTTTCACTTGGAATGTATTTTCAGACTGTAGGCTGTATGAGGGATGATTAATCGAACGCCGCAGTCTTAATATTCTTTCATTGGCGTAAAATCGAATCACACGAGCTCTAAATACACAAGAAAATTGAGCACGCTCGTCTCGCATCGCAAACCTAATCTGTAAGAAAATCGATATGCGAGAACCGACAGCATGTAGCGCTAGCCGATATATAATATACATGACAAGTTCATCAAAGCAATCTATAGTACAGCTCGTAAGAGGGCTGAATCAATTAGCAGCAGCGAAGCGTGTCATTTCCTTTTTTCACTCTCGAGAAACCTTTTTATTTTTATCAAAAAAAAAAAAGTATCAGCAGCGAAATGAAATTGAAATTTTTTCACGCTCGGCAGAAATGAAAAATTTCCCCATGCAGAGGGAAGAGCAGAGCGAAACCTTTTTATGCCGGGCAAACGAAGCAGCAGAGGAGATAGAGTAAGCTCGTGTCAGGTCGAGCTCGAGAGCACAGGTGATTCGTTATGATATACCGTAAGACTGTCGGCAAAGAAAAGCCTCGAGATTAAAGGTTATTAATTAAAGCTGATTGTTGGCGCGCGAAGGGTTGGATTCACGGGGAGCTAGCTTAATCGAAACTGATGGCTGCTACGCGTGTACGTACGTAGGCACGTATATATACGGAGCTTATATAAGTGCAAGCCCAGATAAGTATAAGCTCTAGTTAAGGGATCGCGAGTTCTTTGTGATTATAATGTGCTTGGAGATGCTGCGTCATCGTTTGATTTTCAGCTCGATGTCGTAGCGATACCGACAGGCGAATGGGCCCTCGACGAGTCTCCCGAGCGCTCGCACATACACTCGCACGCACACGAAATAACCTATAGCAAACGCAGAGTACAGAGAGGTGGTATAGGTAGCACTTGGCTTTTGGCATCCTTGACGCGTGCAAACGTGTTGCCAAGGAGTCGCGCACACGCGCACAGCCACATGGGGATCGTATAGCACTTGAGTCACGCATATAACACATGCAAGCAGAGAACGAGAGCGAGAGACGCATCGGGCATGAATACCCTTCGTCAGGCGTGGCTCGGTGTATATAAGGCTCGGTGCGAGCGCGCAACGCAGCACAGCACACGCCACGCGTATTATGTGCGCCGCTGCTATACACCACGATGCCTATAGGGGGTAGACTTATTATATAATCGTCATCTCCCGGCAACGAGGGTGCTCTGCGACGCGAGCTGGATGTTGATGAAGGGTCTCTCTAACAAGATGTAAAATATATTCCAACAGATTGCCGATCGCACTCCCGCCGCCACCCCCTTCCTTTCCCGCCGGGCTTTTCGTCGACGCTGGCGCGACAAAGTTCCGACCTGCGTGAAATATTCGAAAAAATTCTTAATCAAATGGCGATAAAGCCGATGAGAAACTTTCTTTCTCTGTGTGTTACGTTGCGATAATCGTGGTGCAGGTTGCGCAACGGTGTACTGCACTCGTGCGTGCGCCTACGTGTGAGAGACGTGTTAATTTGAAAATCAAGAGAGCCGAGAAGTAGCAGAAGGTATTATAAAAAGACCAACAGAGTTAGCGAAACTTTTTTCCACCTACCGAAAGTAGCTCGCATATATGCGAAACCTCTGAATATACTTTGCTGGAAGAGAAAAAAAGAAGAAGTAGAAGAAGAAGGTGTGACTGTACTTACGCGCTGGCTGAAAAGAACCCCCCAAAGAGGAAGCTAGATGCCAGCTTTAGTGTAAGAAGACGACGACGACGACTACAAAGAAGAAGATGACGACGACGACGAACGAAGAAGAAGAAGCAGAAGAAGAAAAAAGCTTTCACAGCATAAAAGTTTCAAGCTCAGGCTCTCCTACCTCCAACGGAAATCGTTCAGTCGCGCATAATACAGTCTTCGTAGGCAGCCACCGAGGATGTGTGCGGTGACGAGCACAAGACGCTTATCTACTTCTCGGCTTTTACTCGCATCTTGATTCCGAAGCGCTCCTCCTCGCTCTCTCTCTCTCTATATCTCCCATTCTCTTTTCGCTTTGCCAAGAAAAAGGAGAATAATCTTTGTGACAGCTTATTTTTCTCGCGCGAATGAATTTAGGACGAGCCGGAGCTTGCACGAGAGCTTTTCATACTCATGTATTTGCAAAGATTCATATTTTATGAGGGACCGCAGAGCTGGATTTCAAATTCACAGAAAAGAAAAGCGGCGATTGCTCGGGCGCATACGTCCAAGAGCGTACGTCACATATATATCGCAAGTAGTAGAGCAAACGTTACGTCAGACGCTATAAAAATATATATGCACGCTCGAGCGCTCGTGTTTGCGAAGAAACGCGCGTATAATATTATACTTACACGTACAGCTCTGCGCACATATGTATAGATAACAGTTCGAGACAGCAAGAGAGAGAGAGAGAGCGAGTCTATGGTAAAGAGAATAAAACGCTCGCGTGGGAGCAATATCCGCACAACACATACACACGCACACATGCGCTAGTGTATGCGAGCTCGGTCAATATTTGCTTGACGGTTAGGCATAGAAGCAGTAGTAACGGCCCTTTTTCTCTCTCTCTCTCTCTCCCTTCTATGCGCCCGTTTACATTTGCGTGTTTACCTCCCGGGCAACTCAAATATTTCGATGTTGACTTGAATGTCTATAACTCCGTCTCTAAAGCTCCGAGTTACAAATACATGTATATACGATGTATATACGCCCACCATGCACTCGTGAATACCGGATACGTGCGTTTGAGTGTGTACAAGTGTAACTTAGCTCTCTTGTATGGTGCACCAGAATTTAGCTCCGACCAAGTCGAACGGCAGCTCGAGCTTAATGGCCAATTTTTTTTATCGACAATTTTGTAAACTCTCTCGGAAAAGCCGAGATTTTTTTCTGAAATTTCTGAAATAAAATTGTATGCTTTTACGCAACGCGCGCTCCCTGATATCGCTCCAAATGAGCTTTGCGCTCCTCTTGTTTCCTCCTATCTTTTACTCGCTTTCTTCTGATATTCGCGTTCGGCTACCAAAGTCTGGCTCTTTGACAACAGAAATGCTCCACTGAGTGCCTCCTCTTCCAAAGCGGCTGTTATGGACTTTCCCGGTTTCTGCTTTTGTTTTTTCCCCCATCACTAAGAGAGAGAGAGGGAGAGAGGGAAAGAGAGATAGTATCGAGATTTTTTTATCTCCTGTTTTCCCTTGTTGGGGGAGTCTCGTGAAGTTCACGGTGCTCGTATAATTTTTTTGCTACTACTCTCCGGTCGTATAAGTTAAACAGGCTATCGCAAGCTTTTCAACCTTTTCCATCTGAATCGTCGATTAGCGAGCAGGTGTATCAAATGAAATTTCGACTCTTTTTTTTGTATTATTTACCAAAGCAATTACGAGCACTAATTTATGCTTTGCGTCTCAATTTCAAGAGCCGTGAGTCGTGAAAAAAAGGCAACACAAAATAATAAGACGTCAAGAATCATACCTCGAGCTTCACCACGCCTAAGTATTTTTGTCAACAATATCGAGTTTCATTCCTTAAGGGGGAGCTGCTCGGGCTATAAAAAAGCACGACGCGTTCGCCATAATATAATATAATAGCTCAAGACAAGAATTCATCGGCGTCTTTACACGCAGTCTTAGCAACGTGACGCATACAAAGATTCCGACTCGACGAGTAAACATAATGAAGCTCCGCTTGTTGTGTATACCGCGCGCACCATCCTCCTCCTCCACTTCGTCCCCCTTTTTTCCTTTCTTCGCTCCGTGGAGCTTGCGCAAGACAAGTATATATGTACGTACGTATTATATAATAACTAACAAAGATGATGAAGCGCAGTAAACGAGCAGTCATTTTCTCGCATAAAATGCAAGCTTTTATTATTATTACGCCGCTGCTGCCTCGTGTATAGTCGCGCCCTGAGCTGCTGCGCGAAATTTCAAGCTGCTGAAACAAGCTGCTATGTATTACGTTTAGTAAATATTTCATGCATTATTTTACACCCTAATATCGCTCCTTCGGTTCCTTACTTTTCTTTTCTAACAATGCGCTTCGCTCTGCCCCGCGCTCTAAGTATACGTATAACGTGTGTGTTGCCAGTGTGGGTGCATGAATTTTGCAAGGCAAATTAAGTGTGCGGTTTTACGAGGACGACGAGGGGTAGGTACAATTGTTTGCTGTTTGTGTATGCGTGTGGTGGTAGAGCTGGAAGGGGCGGGATCTGGGAGAGAAAGAGAACGAGAAAGAGAGAGAGAGAGAGAGAGAGAGAGAGAGAGAGAAAGCGAAGTTTGAGTATGCTTAATACGAGAAGAGAGAGAGTGTGTTGTACGGCTATTAAGAGTTGAGTTTCGAGTACAACACGCTAAGCTTTTCTCTCCCTCTCTCTTTCTCTTTAGTTCTATCTTTTATGTCGGGATCGATTTGGTAGCCGAGCTTTTGCATATCCTACTCGAGCTTTTACGGCGCAGAAGCCAAAGTTTGTTGTTTGAACGCAGGAAAATTTTCTCTCTGCTCGAGAGCTTAACGAGGACGAAATTTTTGATTTTTCGAGAATATTTTTCTGTTGCTTATATATCGAAGCACGATGTGTGCATTCGTATATATCGGAGCATATGAAAACAGGCCATTCAACCCATGACCCGACGCGATGCCACAAGCGTTTGTCGTATTTTCTCTCTAGTATGCACGTACATATAAAATATATTGTACTCTGGTCTATGCATACACCCGCCGACAGGCAGAAGAGAAAGAGAGAAAGAGAAAGAGAGAGAGAGAGAGCATATTATACGGTATAAGCAGCGAGCGTCTTGTGTATTACACGTATTCGAGCTTGCAAAGAGGGTGACTACTACCACCGCGCACGATACATATTTAGCCAGCATAAATGTTTTATAAACGACGAGGCGAGCGAGCGTAGCTTACTCGCACTCGCGCACACACGCACTTATGCCACGCGATTTATTTATACACGTAAAAGTGCATATAATACAGACCCGCATCTCTTCTTTTCCTAGCTCTCTCTCTCTCTCTTTCTTTGCAGCTATAAATGTTGGATAATGAAGATGTGGTTATGCACGCGGAAGACTCATTATGCTATAAACGCAGGCACAGGCTATTAAATTGCTAAACTATCATCCCTGCAATTATAGATACGCGATCTGAATGACGAATTCGCGCTCATATACTACATACGGTGCATTCACAATTCATGATTTTTCAGAGTAGAGCACAGCTGTCGTAAATAAATGTTTCATATAATCGATTGATTGACGAAAAACGATCTCTAATCCAGCTTTTTGGATATCTGCGCTCATTAGAAGAACTGCAAGCACGAGCACAAAAATCGAGGTAGACGAGAGAAGAGCCTGAGAGTATGTCGAAAGCGACATTCGATGAATAACACACAAATATCTGGCCGCAATCCTTGCGACACATGTACGCATATTCATATTTAACGGATTAATAATGACACCGGGACATTATTACCATTGCTATACAGACTCGTCGATCACATTTTAATCAGGCCACTACTTCCCCTTTAGCAGCTCGTGCGGCTATATCGGATGCGAGTTTGCGTTTGTCCGTTGAAATATTAAATCCCACCAAATCGAGGCATCACGAAAAAGCTATACAGTCTCATTTGGATTTTATCCCTTTTTGTGTTTTGCGCAGTAGCAAGTCTGCCTACCGAGCGAAGCAAACAATATCTCAACTTACCCTCGGCGTGGCTGGGTGTGCGCGCGCGAACGAGTCGAGCAGTTGGCTTTATTTACGCTGGCGTGGCGTGGCTCGAGTCGTGTCCCCCCCTCGTTGCCTGGCTCGAGGCACTTTCCACGCGGATCTTTTTCTCTCTCTCTCTCTATTTTTCTCTGCCTCCCTCTCTCGCTCGCTCGAGGTCGAAAAAGAGACTCTAAGCTCGCATTAGCAACGGCGCCGGCCACACGCACACGGCATAACTAGCGACTCTTCACGACAGATTAGTGTAAATTCAATACGATGTTGGCTGAGCAGCAGCCCCCCTTTGCGCTTCTCTCGTTGCGCGTCCCCCTTTTTCGCTCCCGAGTTGCTGTTTGCCCCTCTCCAGCAGCAGCAGTAGCAGCTCGACCATATAGCGCGGGGGCGACGTTACTACCATCCTATAACTCTCACTTACTAACTCTCTTTTCGCAGTATAGTCTAGAGCTTCCATTTAATCTTCTTTTCTTTCTCGCTTCTTTCTCTCGTTCTATACGTTGCTCAGTGCTGCTGCTAGTACTGCTACTGCCTATATAGATAGCTCAATCGAGCTGGTATATATAGAGCATTCCACCCTCGGCGATTCTTTCTCCTCGCCCACCGCAACACGGAGGCTCTCTAGCCAATTAAACTTGAACGACCGGTTGATCGTCAAATGTACACAACACGCTCGCACCTCGGAGATTGCTGTACAGCTACTGCGCGTCGCCCTCCTAGAGTATATATAATGGAATTATCCGATTTCCACTTTCCAATATTTAGCCGTGATGACTGGAATGAAGGGCGCGAGTGATACATGTAGCACGATTAGCTATGCCGAGTCGAGTATTTCGTGTATTTGGCTCTTTCTCGCTCTACCCCCCTCGGTTTTCATTTGTATATATGCTGTACAATGTGTACATGCCTGCATCGCATTCGTGTTGTTTTGCTTATCGTCGCCGCCACCACCGCTGCCGTTGCCGCCGCCACCCGCCCACCTACCACCACTGGTCGCACACTAATACGGGAAATAGGGACGAGCGAATTTGATTTCTCTCCATGAATATAAATCTCGGTCGCGCCGCCAGCGCAGAGCTGCCTCGTGCCGTTTAGTTATATGCGTACGTTTCATTGAAATTACCATGATTCGAACTCTGCCACCGCCGCTGCTGCCTCGGGATCGAACGGCATTAACGAAATTAATGCGTTACGATACATCCATCAAAGAGAATCTAATGAAAATCAACCAATTATATTTGGCACAATTAATGTTCGTATAAAATAACATGACCGTGTTCTATTAATTACACATGTTTATATGTATCCAAAGTAAGAGACGAGGAATAGTATTTCATAGAATAAGTTGTTCTGGCAGCTATTAGCACAGGCTTTGATGAGCTCGGGGTAATATATATCATCGGAAGCTGTAGCCGCATAGGCGAGCAATGTAGACGCTGTAATACTTTGAATCACAGCTGTTCGTGTACATATAAGCTGCTGAACACGGCATCGGGAGACTGCGCCGAGTCGAATCGAGTCGTGTGCATGGTTTATCGTACATTCAACATACACAGACACACGTTGATGCACATATAGGTATATATGCACAGCATCGGGCCAGAAACTCTCTATAGCTCGAGCTCTTCCGTTTTCTATCTCTATACAAGCTTGTACGTGTAGCTTCGTGTATAGGTATGTATATACGGCAGGGAGCTCGCACGCAAAGAGCTTCTACCTCTCTGGATTGTATGCAAATTACGTTACCACGTGCAATTACAAGCTCAGCCACAGCAGTAGTACTTGGGTACAACTAGTGGCGCTGCTATTGCCACTACCACCGCCATATCAGCCGCCGCCGCCGCCACCGTCGCTAGTAGTAGCAGCATCAGACCTCTTTTGCTTTGAGAGACGCTTCCTCGTATCTTTCAAACGCGGCTGTGCACTTAAAGCGCTCGAACTAGCTCGTGCACTGCGCCTCACTGCATTACACGCTATACCAGGCTACTCTATCAACGTGCGTAAATATACACCTGCAACGCCTATGCTGCTACTGCTGCTGTCGGCTGCGTAACGATCCGCCAAGGGACGACGAGCTTTCAATTCATTTTCACCAAGGCCACTTTAAAAGTGCGTTCTCTAGTCTCTCTCTCAATAACTGGACGTGCGATGAGATGAGCACTTTTCGTTTTTTTTTTACTCTCATTTTCTTTTTTTGTTGCGTGCTTTTTCGAGCTTTTTAGCATGCGAGAATCTAGACAAACGTATAAAATCAAGCAGCCCTTGAGGTAATTTTTTTGGTTACATGTAGCTAAACCTATTCGATGATGAGCAGATGTAAAATGGAGCTTTCTTCATTTGGCAGCGAGAGGGCAAAACTTAAGCCTGTGAACAATGAGCCAGACATGATTAATCGCAGAAACACAAAGACGTGCCACGAGATGCTGCTGCTGCTGCTGCTGCTGCTGCTGCTGCACGATGCTGATTCATTAATTCTTTTTTCTTTTCTCTACGCAGGGGGGCGTACTGCGCCGCCGCGCATATAAAAGCTCTTTTACGCGTAAAGCGTGCAGCACATCACGTCGCGCCTATATATATGCTGTACGCCAACAGAAGCAGCGCTGATATATATTATATATGTATACGCGTATAATAATATAGGCTTGGGAGTGAAATTATCGTCGCTATTATGAAATAATTACGTTCATAATTACATCGCTTCCTCGGCACGTATAAACGGGCGTCGTGCATAAAAGCAGCTCGACGGGCGCTCCACGTACGTATAACACGCTGCAGTCAGTTTCTCTTTTGCTCTCGCAAAAACCTTTTTTCTCCCTCTCCTTCTTCTTCTTTTTTCATCGCAAAATCGCACGCGAGACATCAAAATGCACATACACACGTACATTCGCCCGCGTCGCTCTCGGTTTTTTCCTTTTCCATGCATACTCTTGCGCGCGTTACACATACAGATATAGCGCGACAGCTCGCGCTTTTTTTCTCTCGCTGCAGAGAGTGAATGATAAAAAGAAAGACGTGTTACTACATGATGGTGGTGGTACGAGGCGCTAGCGAGCGAGCGAGAAAGAGAGAGAAAAAAGAGGTGTAACTTTCGCATACAGACATGTAAAAAAAGCTCCGGCGCGCGCACTGTGTGTGCGAGCACATAGGGACTCTGTGCGGCTGCTAAAGAATTTGCTCGTGCGTCTGTGTCTGTGCATCTGTGTGTATGTGTGTTTTGTCGGGCCACTGCTCTGTAGTAGTGAGAAAGATTCCCGTGAAAATAGCATTGAACGAGAGAATATAGAGACGACGTCGACGACGACGACGACGATGGCAAGGTTCTCGTTAGCGTTTGACAATTTTACGGGCCGTCGCCGCAAGCGAGTATAGATATATGTACACTCGCTGCGCGCTAAAACGTACAAAAAAGAGTTTCAAGCGCGCAAAAGGGTGGAACGCATGTGTGTGTGAGTGTGTATGTACGCGTGTATAGAGTGTGCAAGCTCACCTTTTTTTACCACCAGCGCCGACAGCGTCGTCGCAGCTTTGTCGTCTTTCATTCACGCCCCTGCATCTCTACATCCACGCACACACTCGCACACTTACACCCACATACACGTATACGTAGGACACACAAACAGCCAGCTGAAGTTGACTCTTTTTACGCCGACTTTTTTCCCTACGTACATACGACCACCAGCACTAGTCGTACTACTTCTGCGCTATAGTAGCGTAGTATAGCTGCAGCACTGCTACTGTGCTCTTTTAAGCTTTTCGAACGAGCGCGAGAGAGAGAGAGAGAGCCGCAAACACGCTTTTACGCAAAAGTACGCGAAAGCAAATCTTTTCGCTAGCTCTACATGTTATATGTACGTGCTGCTCGCTGTGTTATGTACATGTATGCGAGTGGCATAAAGCTTTTTTCAAAGAAAGCCCAGTAATATTTCAGTCGCCATATTTCGTACTTGCTCTCGTAAAAGAGAAGAGTGAGAAAGCTGCACGTTTATACACGCACACACACACACACACATATAGAGCAGTAGCTGTAAAAAAACTCCTGTATGCGTATAGGCTACGTATATGCACGTGGATTTTCGAGCCAGGTGTATAGAGTTTTATACCCCAGTTTTCTCGCTTGCCAAGCTCTGGGGTGGCAAAAATATACCTTTTGCGAAGTATATATAACACACACACACACCGAAACGCTTGCATATGCAGCCAAACGAAAAGAGAGCGAGAGAGAGAGAAAGAGAGAGAGAAGCTATGAACCGGTCGCTTTTCAATCGCTGATTTGAAACGCGCCTGTTCTGCAGCGCGCATATCTTCGTTTCTTCTTTTTTTTCTCTCCTCCTCCTCCTCCTCCTCTCGTTTTTTTTTCTTTCCCTTTTTTCTTTTTTTTATTCGAACGAGTGCGCACAACCAACATCCCCTGCGGCACTCTTGCTGATTTCTTTTTTCGTTTATAGTTGGATATGTCTGTGCGGGCGAACTTCTTTGCATATGCCTATATGTATCCACTAGGGGAATTTTTTTCGATATTGCAAGAGCAGCCTGGCATATCTGCGAATCAGTTATTTTTTTACCCTATATACACACCCACACACACGCACCCATAGCAGCTTTGTTCAAAGCTCAACTTGTTCTAGCATCGTATCTATGCATGCCTACGTTTTTTTCACCCGTAGCTTATATGCTGTACGCAGATCCAGAGAAAAAGAGAATCACTTTAGAATGCAAAAGGGAGAAACGTGATATGCTTTTTCTCACTTTCGACTCGCTTGCGCCGCGCAGAACGACTCCGCCAGCATAGTTCTGCATTTTAATTGGATATATGCAAAAATGGCAGAATTGGCTTTTCAAATGGTGTTTCTGCGGAAAATTTTTCTGTAATTGAACGTATTACACTTTTAATTTTTTTTCATCCTTTTATATATGTTTCACGTGACTGTATCTGGTTCGGGCTTAACGCTTTTAATCACTCGTACAAATTTTATATAGAAAAAATCGTTTAAATTTAACATTTTTCAAGCACATAACAGAGCCAGTCAACAAATTAAATTTTCAAATCAATTTTCTGAAATCTTTATGGTGACTTTTAAAACGTCAAAATGAAGGTGGCCACAGAATCTTTTAAAAGAATATATATATAAGAGTAAAGAAGATATTTTGTTAAATTATTTACGTTATTTTATCACCATCTGCAACTCTAATAACTAATACTACTTCATTGCTCATATTGTCACCCCAGAAAGAGGTTTATTTTAATAATGTAAGGGTGCTGAAGGTAAGAATGAGAGTCTCACACGACAACATTTTGAATTGTCCATTGGTCCTATATTTACTTTTCCTCGTCAAGCGACTGATCGGTGATTAGCTTGCTCGCTCTACTTATACACATACATCAACGTACAATACCAGATATTTGTACACATACCTTACAATAACATGGACTTGAGATATTTTTCTTTAAATTTAAAATAGATACGTTATTGGCGATGTTTAAATTAAATTCCATAAAAACATAAATTGAGGTGGCCCTGGCACGATGGACCGTGTCTACACGTTACATCGTAGCAACCTCCGCTTGTCTTCTAAAAAAAATTTTTTTATGAGTTCAAATCGTTTACACCTTGCTTTATTTTACTTTATTTTTTTATAATTTTCATTTTTCAAAACCCTTTCAGTGCGAGATTTGTCACAAATAATTTAGGAGGAAAAATCAACTCAATAACCACATGAATGCAGTACGTTGTTGCAGCAAACCCTTCAAATTTGAGATTTTTAACAAAACATTTGGACCAAAATACCACCCTAAATCTCACTTCAACGCAGCAGTCTGCAGTATACCAATTTTACTGACTCAATCAGAACGCGCGTAGGTGTTAAGATTCATCATTTGAATGAAAAGTTTATAATTTTAGGATGTTACTTATCATATTCGTTATTTTGAAAAAGCATTGTCAGTATGATTTCTAATTATCTATTTATTTTGTTCTTTAATCCGTTTTTTAGTACGAAAATCACGGTATGATTTCATTCATTGTTTTGTTGTTAACTACATGTTGTTATAAAAATGTCGCCAAGACGGTCGAATTGATTCGAAAGATTGTTTAGAGGCTTGGTTAAAAGTGATTAATGTTTATTTCTTGATATGCCTTATAGAATGAGCCATTCTGGAACGCTTGCTCTTCCACGGCGGCTACTTATAGGTGTACTCACATCAGTCGAGCCTATTGGTTCAGATCTGTACTTTAGATGCCTTGCGTCGTCTACGAACGATAGGATGCACAAAAGTCTAACAGCTCTCGACACGACTGTACGAGAGTACGCCAGCTTGAGAGGAAAAAAGTTCGACTACGCGACTACGTGCTGAACATGTAGGGCGTTATACAGACATACAAGTGCGCGGAGAAGAGCATCCCCTATGCGAAAGGCGCAATAATGATAGAATTCAATCTCTTCTCAGTGAATGTGCGATTGTATGTAGCATAGGAGGTACTGGTGCGCAGGAAGGATACAGCTCGAAGGCAGGAAATTGAGATTGGAATGCGCCGCTCGTGCCCGTGTGCGTATGTATGTGCGCGCGCCTTCGAAGCTGTATCTCGTATGGACGCAGTGCACTGCGACGCGACGGCCTAGGTGTCGGATGATCCCTGGCTTAATGTGATTTGTGGTGATTTGTTAAGGTGAAATGGAGATTTGAATTATTGTGACGCGTATACGACGCGAGAGCTTTTTTAGCTTCGATACCCGCACGTGCCTTGATGTATCGAACTCGGCTCCGCTCGTTCATCCATGATGTATGTTTGTGGCTTGACATACTTGTACGACGTTGCGAGCATACAAGAATATAGTTTTTTTTCGTTTAAAAATGTACGCGCATTTGAGGGAAAATCGTCGAGGCAGGCAAAAGATCGCATTATAGGGCATAAAACGACAGTGTGCGCTTGTATCGTACATATGTGTCGCGTGCTTGTGCAACGCCCAGGCTTGTACATTTTGTAGCTACGCATATACTTATGTGCACTGCAGCTTTTGAAGATCAAAGAGCAACTTTGGAAGTTTTACGCTTTCAACTGCACGAACACTGCAATAAGGCATTAATATTTCAACGGAGTCGTCGTCGTCGTCGTCGCGGGAGTTTTCATATTTTGGCACTGCACGTGTGATATGAGGAGAAATTTTTCTTTGCAAAATGTTCTTAATACTTGGGATGCATTTGAGATATACTATTTTTACGCTCAGTTGTGAAGTTAAGTCTTGATCACCATTTAAAACAAATGATGATTAATATTAGTATCAAATTGCATTTGCAAAAGATTAAATCTTTAAACTCAGCTTATTATAAAATGATCAAAGAAGCAAAATAATTTTCATTCGCTGTATTGACTTCCATAATATTTTATTGTATATTGTTAATCATATAATAATACAACGATTTCAAAACTTTTAAAATTTCTTACATTACTCTTTCACTCCTCTGATAGTAAACTCTCTTTGTGCAAAACCCGCGTTCTTGTTATCCACTATTTTTCTCTATCTCTTTTCACTCATGCACTCAAATTACGTATTCTTATTTTGTCTTAGCTACTCGTGCAATCGAGTCAGTCATTAAATAAACGGCCTTGCAAAATCCAATTGCGTAGGGATCATTTATCCGCATTCGGTCATGACATTTACCTCGACGTAGGTGGGTAATTTTTTTCTTTGAGAGTTGTACGCATATTCCATCAAATGTATTGATAGTGAACAAATTCGATGAGTGACCCTTTTTTACGGTAGGTGTAGATGCAGCCAATTTCGATAAAAGCGCCATGTGCGAGTTTTGCACCGTGTGTAGAAGTAGAAAAAAATATAAAACGTGCGTACATGTGTGGGGCGGAAGCAAAAAAAAAATATTCACTGCGGTATACATGTATATTAAATACACATAGAATATATGTGTATACAGATAAATGAGAAAGCATGGCAAGGTACCCCCTGGAACTTAATTCTAGCGCGTAGCCCTGACAGAAATCCGAGCCGAATGATCAAACGAGATTCACGGGGGGTAGATACGTACGTATATACACCCGCTGTTGACATGGAGTTTGCAAGTTTCGCAGGGGTGGAACGTGGAAAGCCAATCAGTACGATGGCCATTGTCATTTATTGCCAATTCGCTAAATGAAACGTACGCGCTTATATTCTTTATGTATTTTCTCTCACTTTTTCTCTCCCTCGCTGTGTCCTATCTCTGCTGCCCTGCACGGACTCTTTTTCAACCCCTTCTCACTTCAACGAAATATTTCATTAACCCGTGGATAAATGTGAAAAATCGACTTTCGATATTACGTGATAATGGATATCAATATACGCGCATCACTGCAAATCCAAAAAATAAAATTTATAGGAAAAGGATTATATAATTGTGTACTGGTTTGAATCGATCGTACAATTAATTTTGTTGCTGTATATTTTTCTGAGTTTGCTAAGGTATGCTTTGTAAGTATCTTTAATTGTATTTGAAAATATCGTCTAATTTTTTTTCTAATTGTCACTCGACCAAACATATTCAAAGTTGTAGCGGTAAAACAAATTATTAACAGCCCTGACAATACCGTTTTTTCATCAAATATTTCAATCGCACAGTAAAATGTGAAAAGAAATGAACAAAAAGCTCTTTATCTCATCTTGAAAAAATACTAATGGCAATAGACTACATGCCAAGCGAAAAGAAACTATTCAGCTTCGATAGTGATCAAATTGTCATCAAAACACGTCAAATGCATTATAGTTACGCTTTTACGAACCCGTGTCTTTTTCTCAATAAAAAAAATGAAGCGGTTCGCTCATATGATACAGAGCTCCGCATATAAATGTTGAAAAGAACGACTACCTATATCCGCAGTAGCTCGATTCGTCCAATCGTAAAAAAAACGAGGGGATTAATATCGTTGGCAGAGTTTTTTTATGCGCGCAATAATCTGATCGAACGTTTCTGTCGTAGTGCGCAGTGCAGCCGTGGAGTCCCTTTCATTAAAAGGAGCGCGCGCTCGCTCGCACACCGGCAAGGGGAAGCAGAAGCTGTGAAAGGGTAAATAACGAGTCGATCACGAGGGCACATACATACGGGTTGCTGAGCGCTAGAAAAGTTTCGCCTCGATTATTCGATGAATTCGACAGGATGTAACGACGTTCGGTAAAATGAAGTCCGAATTACGATGGAGCTCGACCACACATTCGACATTCCTGGAATGTTGCAGGCGCGCGAGACGAGCAGCAGTGCGATGCACAAACGAATGACGATGTTATTTTCGACGAAGAGAGCCTGCAGCGCTCCGCAGTCCGCAGTTCACAGTAGAGAGTGAGAGAGAGAGAGAGTGAGAGAGAGAGAGAGAGAGAGAGAGAGAGAGAGAGAGAGAGAGAGAGAAAGAGAGATACTCGATCGAATCGATCGCTGATTCGGCCGGTCGCGCGTGTAATATACACACGTGTATATAGCTCGTTGCAGTGCACAGGCAGCACAGCAGCAGTAGGCCTTGGATATAGCCGCGCGCGCTCGACATACAAAAATTATGTACGACAGGTTTCGGCTCTAATTGCTTTTCCGAATCCTGGTGCTGCGCGACCAGATGTCCTTCACAAGTGCGACGGTTGCGCTCGTCGAGCACGAAACTTTTTTTGTCATTTTATTCGTGTACACGTAGAGCCGTGTTCGTATGTGTCTGTGCCGGGGTGATGCTTGTGCACACAGAGAGAGCCTGTTCGTCGCTACTATCGTGTTTACGCACTTAAGCGGATTGTTTGGCGTTTGTGTGTCTGCAACGAGTTGATATTTTTTTTCCTGCCCTTGTGGTCGCGCGAGACTTTTTTTTCTCTCTCATTTCTCTCTTGATGCTTCTCGTTATGTCGCGTAGCATCTATATATGCTATATATTTACAGTCGAACCGTCGAGGTTTAATTTATCCTGCATCGCGATGTTGGTGGTACGCTGTGCTATGTGCGACTCGTGTCACTCGCATTCTCTTGAGAAAGTTAATGGTTAGCGCTACAATCATTTATCGATTTAGCATCTCCATCGTAATTCATAACAAAAAAAGTCTACTTTTTTACGTTTCTTTATTTTAATGCCTTTTTCTCAGATTTCATCAAGAACTCATGTAAAGGCTCATGTATTAAACGTTATTTAAGCTTTTCGACGCTAAAATTCAGTGTCATAGAAAAATCAATGCACTAACAAGTTACCGGATACGTTTGTTAAAACAGAAATTTCAATTGCGACAAGCCCTGGGTAATAGAATTCCAATAGGGAATTGAGTGTTGATGAATTTCTCACAATCAAGCCCTCTTATGCAACCTTTTCAGAAATTTTTGAGGAAAAGTAATTGTAAATTTGTAAAACGTATGTTTTCGTATTTTTGCGAAAGATCCGTTAAAAATCTATACTTTTTTTCTTAATTAAAATCCTAGATTGCGATGATATAATAGGCAATCAGTAAAAACGATAGCTACGTCAATAATCATACTATTGCAAGCGAGAGAAAATGTATAATATAATGTGAGCGCAATTAGCGTGCACAATTCAATCACTTCAATTGGGCAGTACTCTGTGGTACGTCGATAAAATCATCCCTCTCTCTCTTGGCCACGTACATACTATTGTCCATGCATCGTTTTTCCACACATGCCGTATGCACACTGTGTGTGTAGTGCCTTGTTAAGCACATATGCTGTGAATGACCAGTCGCTGTGAAATTCATTTGATCTGTACCAATACGTGTTCATATGTAAATATAAATATTTATACATAGGAGGATAGCGTTGCTGCTTCACGTGACTGTATAACGTATACGACATCTATTCCAATGACTTGTTTTGTGGTTGCCTAATACAGTCTACACACAGGCTATGGCTTTGAATAATTAGCTACTTGAATCTAGGTGCTTTGAAACGTGCCTGTGTCGATATACATGTTTATGTGTAGAAATATCTATTGAAACGATTTGACTGAGTTTATTTTGAAATTGCATTTTCTACATCGTTCCGTAAATAAATACCCAACATTTTTTCAGGCCTATCGACGAGGCGTATGAAAATATTTTCATGATTTTACCGTATGAGCGGAATCATTGTCAACACAATGAGCTAACGATAGTCAATCAAATGAATTTGTTCCAAAGCCCAAAAATAAGCTGAGCAAAATATGACTCTCATCGAAACGGCTTTTCTAACCAGTATTAGCTCTTACCTAATTTTTAAACGCGATAAACTTACGTAATAGCATATGACCATGAAATTGATCTATGTTATGATGTATCATCAAATGAATCGTCGGATTTAGGTAAAAGAGCGCGTTCGATTAACGATGAAGAAATACGTAACAATCGAAATCATATTCACTCGTCGAGGATGAAAAATAGCAGCGGCTCTTGTAGGCTTTTTCTCCCCCACAAGCGCGTATAGTTATTTATCATAGAGCACGTCGTCGTTCACTCGACGCCGAGAGAGTCGCTGACTTTCCCTCTCTCTCTCTCTTTTTCTCCCTGTATATACTATATATATTGTATACGTGTATACGTGTAGTAGAGGCGGCCGCTAGAAAGCAATTACGCGACGCGCCACTTAATTTGTTTGAAGTACCCACGCTCCGCTCTCTTTCTCGCTCGTGGGCTCTAAAAGCGAGCTGCGCGCAAGGTGTTAATGACATATACATAGCGCGGCCCCATACACATACGTACGTTCACGAGCCATGCCTGCCGAACCCTCGTCGCCGTATGCTCGTGATCCAAGGCTACAATAATAAGGGCGTGTGTGCGCGCGCGAGCTCATATGTGTGGGCGCCCCCCACCTACGATCGTATTATATGCGCGAATCGCTGTTTTATTTTATTGCCGCTGACGCGCATAATGGCCGGGCGTAATTTGGAAAAATGTTCTGCTGCTGTGCTATAATGCGGTGGTGTAGATAGGAGCTAGCTCGGCGGCGGCGGTGGCAGCAGCTTTGGCTTCGATCCGATGGCTGCGCCGCAAAGCCCATCCAATGAAAGCCACGTAAATATCGATGAACTACGAACGCCTCGAGTGAATCAACCCCAACAAGATAGCTAAGCGCAAGAGAGAGAGAGAGAGAGCCTCTGTGTATAATACTTGGTGTACGCTATATCGTTGAGCTTCTGTGCAAGTGTGTATATACAACTACATGGCAAATTCCAATATACATCGGTGTACACAGCATAAGATTGCGTGAGAGGTTTGGTCGCTTGAACTCGAAGGAAGCTCCTGCGCAGCTCGAGCTACATAACGTACGTAACTGTATATCTGTATAGGTGCGCGTGGAGAGAGAGCGAATACGAATCCGAGTACCACACGAGCGTGGCTTTACGAGTTATACAAGTTGAGCCAACGCCTCCCTTGTTGCTAAACTCCCTCTTCTTCCACTGCCTCTGCTTCTCTCTCGTTCTCTTTCTCTCTCTCTCTCTCTCTCTCTCTCTCTCTCTCTCTCTCTCTCTCTCTCTCTCTCTCTC
>CACVKI010146154.1:0-24095 GCA_902732785.1 Trichogramma evanescens | reverse complement strand
CTCTCTCTCGCTCTGCGCCGGCAAGGGAGGAATTCTAAAGCACCGAGTTATATGCTCGATATTTTCTGCTTCTCGCTATCTGCTGCTGCTGCTACTACTACTACTTCTGTGCGTTGCAGAGCTTTGCGCGCGAGCAACGAGACTTTTATCTATAAAAAGCCGCGGGCGGATATTATCTTCCTTCCAGAATATAATAACTCCGAATAAAAGCACCCTTAACCCTTTAGGTTTCATTACTCGGATATCGTGTTTCTTCGATCCATTCACATCAACCTCGGAATATATACTTTTTGACAGTGTGACTGTGAACGAGAGACTTGATGGATCTGCAAAAGAGCAGTCAACGACTCGAGCTGACGACACGAGATGAAATTCAATATACGCGCGAGCAAGCAGGTGACTTTCGTTATTGGCGGAGACGCGTCGCGCGACCGCCACATTTTTTCTTCATACCGGTATTTAATTTCATCGTGTAAAGTATTAAATATGAGTATGATGTCATCGAGCAGAAAAAATAATAATATCATCATTAATTCAAGATTCGAGTTCGCATAAATTATTTACTTCTTGTGTTTTAGGATGATTTTTTTTGTATTTCTCTTCGTGAGATTATGTAATTCTATATTATATAACACCAATGATATAGTTGAGCTTGAATTTTATTTTAGATAAAAATGATGTTGAAAAAAGTATCAGATAATCGCAAGGGGATATGATTAATGAAAACGAACAATTAGTTAAAGAGACACGAGGGCATCTGAGCCGCGGGGGTGATGGAGGGAAAGTTCAGTATAAATCTTTGTCTGCACGCGATCTTCTTTGCAATTTCATCCCTAATTCAGTGTGTAACGCCCGCGGCACGACGAACGACGTTAATTCTTAGACTCTTCGTTTAAACTGGTGCTTCACTTAGATATATATCACATACACACAACACGGCTACAGTCTGTGTCTGTGCGCGCGGGCATGTAGGTGTATATATAGAAATAGGGTATTAGTAAGTAAGAGAGCACGAGAGCGAGAATCGTCGACATCGTTGAAGCGACAAACTCTCGCTCGCTCTCCCTCGCCGACTATAGTCATATCCGGAGTCGTCGGGTCTTGCGCTTGCTCTTCGGGATGGGTGCGAGAACTTGGGGAGGGTTCGCTCGAGCGAGTCTGTTAATTGGACTAATTACAGTAATTACTGAAAGTTTCAACGCTCGAGCTTCTCTACAGTCGTATATACCGCTGGATGAGATAGAGAGAGAGGAGAGAGGAGAGAGAGTGAGGCTGGGGGTATATATGGGCTTGCAAACCGCATGCTCTTATACGAGAATGAGGAGAGGCTAGTGTCGGCATTTTGCTTCTCTCTACTATCCCATCATCCTGTGTCTGTGTGCGCGCGTCGGTGAGCGCGCGTGGGGGAGAGCTTGCGAGATAGAGATAGAGCGCTCTGATGCTTGCTCCGGCGCATTATCGTTCCCGTGCTACTGCCTACTATACGTACGGCTTGCAACTGTAAGCGAGCATCGAGCTGGATATTAGCGCCGCCACCGACTATAAGACAGAATCAGCTACGATGCGCCGTAGATTAGAGATTATTTTACTGGAAGTAATACGCGACTCGTTTGCTTAAGCCTCTGCTTCTCTCGCTCTGTGTCTGCGGATAATGTTGAGAAACAATTGCCTTGCCGAGAAGAGAAATTCCTGATGACTTTCTCAACAAGTCTTTTCATTGCCTTAGAACGATATGACTTTTTACGCTGTTTGCCACCTGTCTTTCTTGCTCTCTAACTTTCATTTTAATTCCTGACCATTTCATCCTATTCTCACGCAGTTCAATTTTGAGAATTTCAAAAAGACAGTTTACCTTTGCCTATTTTAGTTTTAGTTTATGTCACGATAAAATACTTATTTTATATATACCTTGCTCATTTTAACAATTAGTAAAATAATTATGAATAATCTGCTATGTCATTTATTACCAATGTCATTTGTCACCGATTCAGCTGTAAATAATTTTCTTACTTCGTGCTATAAAATTTTATGCGTAAGAAAGGCTCTATAATTTCTCAAGTAATATTTTCAATCTTACTTAATAAATCAAGAACGTATTTTGAATTAGATTTCAACGTCGATACAGAATGTATATTTACATAATATTCCAAGTCTGTTGTGTGAAAAGTAAATCACGTGAACCGGCAGTCTCAGTAGTAACATATACATACACGAGGCTCAGCTAGTACACTCAAGTTATATTTTCACGGAAGACAAAAATATTATCGATGAAGAACGGATTCTTTTGTAAAATATTTTTCCTGGATTTTCTGTTAATAGTAGAAATATTCTGTAAATACATAGCGTAAAATCCGAGCTTTAAGGAAACCTCGCACAACTTTAAAGCCCGCGATTTAACGTTAAGTATTCGAGATTTGTTGTCACTTTTCTGATAGTACAACAGCCACTGTGAATATTTTCTTGTAGTTGTCGATAATTTTGAGCCTGACAGTAATTGGTTTATAAATCAACGAGTCATTGTAAAGTTTCTTCGCTGATTTATATACCAAAGTATGTCAAAATCAAATACTTTTCTCTCCTCAACTATTTTCTTCACACTTAAAAAATCCATTATCATTAAAACAAAAAAAAATTGTTTTGCTCTTGTTCATCACTCGATTTTTTCGGCTTGAGTTTCATTTGACCATTGCGTCTGACGATTTTTAATTATATCCACGACAAAGCAATAGCCAAAGAAAACCAAAAGCCGCAGCGTCTTACTCGTGAATTGTTATCTTTGCACGATGAAAATTTAGATTATGCCAGCATTTGATGAGAAATTCAACGTCTAGTTTAATATATTCACACGTTGAACATTTCACCAAAGATTACCACAATCTAATAAATAAACCATCGACGATCTCCAGTTCCAAAGTAAAAAAATCTTTGTAGAAAAGAACGAAAATACTCTGCGCGATAGTAAAGCTTTAAGAGTAAATAAAACTAAAAGCCCATGCTGACACGCAAAGTATCCACGTCCGATGTTCAACAAGCCTTATTACACTGTGACGAAACTTGTACTCACCTAAGTAAGAATAATAAATGAGTGGCAAGATAGAAATTAAAAGTTTTCACTATGAACGCCTCGATGTCTCGGATACAAATGATTTTTCGGGCTCCCATGCCGCCTTTATATTGCTTGGATGATCTTGAATTTCTGATTGACCGTTACAGGCTCAAAATTTTGAAAAAGTGGGGACATCGTAGAACCTCTTCAAACACATGTGATGAAATTCGACCGTTTCGTCAATTTGATGTTTTTCTATTACACTTTACTTGGTTTAATTTTAAAAAATATTTAAAAGATTAAGCTGTTATGATTCTACTTTTTTTCTTGACATTTTTCAATTTGTTCAAAAGCTACATGAAACTTTGCTTTGAGTAATATCGTAGACAATTTTAAAAAAATTACGAAAAAGCATAAAAATTTTAATTTTTCGAACATGGTTATCATTGGAACTAAGTTTATAACTTTATTTATATGTTATCAAGATTATGTATAGAGAATTATCCAATAAATTTTGTATACACGTAGGTCACTCACTTACCCTTTTCTGTAACAAAATTTCTTATGAAAATATCTAAACCTTAAAATTTATCTAGGTTTCAAAATTATTAACTTTTGAAACAATTAATGTATAGGTGTTCCAGAAAACTTACATACATTAAAAATAGTTTTTCCACGCCAATTTTAACATATATTACTAAATTTGTTGATGCATCGAAACATTTTCTATACATCAGAGAAGTGAAAATTACCAAGCAATACAGAAAAAATGAATGCTAGATCTCATTAAAATGTTTAGCTGTTCTAATTATCATGTGTCTTGCGAGAAAACGTGCGGCGTAGAAAAATTTATTCTACTTCATCGAATTGTATTATTTCAAAAATTTCAGAAAGTCTTATAACATGCATTCATGTCTATGCATGTACAACTTTCTATGTTTCAGTTTATTTTTTTAATCTTTAAATGGCCGTTAGATTTTAGAAAATATGCATGGCCAAGCATCTCGTGTGATCAAGCCGATTTAACATGTAGCCTTGAAACTTTCCAACATCATCAGTCTCGTTTAAAATCAGGATTTTTGATGACTTTGAAAACTGAGTTTCACTTTCTCAGACTTTCAATTTTCAGACTCTGCCTATTCTTTCAAGTGAACTAGATTTTGGAGCTAATGTTCATTGTTTTACTTAGAGTTCACAGCTAGTGAACCTCATATTCATCATAAATGAATGACTACTGGTTTAAGGGAGGGGAAGGTATTTAAAAATCAAAATTTTTTCATTTGATTTTCAAGTAGGATTTTTCCTCGCTATTCCATTGCATTTTTCAAAACTTCAAAATTTCGATTTTTAAGTTATGCTTTTAGTCACTTGGTGCAAGATTTAGATCAAACCTTTTGAGCTACAGCAACAGAATGGCATACACTTCTTCAAAACATCAGATAAAAAAATTTTTGATTTCTAGGTAGCTTTCCCCTTCCAATGCAACTCAAGTATCGATTAAATGAGACGTATAATAAAGCTGAATATGTATGTCATTTAATTTCAAAGCGCACATTTTATAATATGTGTAACTTGATAATTAGTTTTTGAGATAATTTGTTCAATCTGAAGAAATTTCAATTTTTCACCGACTTTTGTCAATGCTTACATTTATAGAGCTGAAATTTAATGTATTCGTACATACACGTGAATTGCTGTCAAAATCAGATTTGGTAGTGGTCTCATGGGACCAGCAGATGGCGTTACTTTTGTGCCTACTAAAACACTGTTCGATTCGATTGCATCGAAAAAGATTTTTTGAATGTGCGACTCTGATTCAGCTGAAAATTAAAAGATTAACTTGTTCTATTTTTGAAAAAATTTAGTAAATTTTTATTTGTTTCAGCTCTAGCAATTGAATATTTGCTCTTTGAATCAATCATCATCATGAAATAGAAAAATCTTCGTACTGCAACATTTTATTATTTTATTTTCATGCAATATTTACCGTTGCTTACATTAAGTACTAAATGCACGAAATTAAGCAATAAAGCGTAAGTAGTACGTGTCAATGATTTTCTATTTCAATTCGCGCCGTCATCATCATTGTCGCTGGGCGATCAACTATAGCGGACTTACACGGTGTGCATATACAGTACTTGAGCCGACTCATCAAGCACTACACTGCACATATAGGCATATAAAGCTGTAGTTGCAGAACAGTACACTTTACAAGCTGCATTCATCTCACTTTACCAGTGTAATTGCATTTCTCTTTCTGCATGCTCTCTGCATTGTGTATTAGGTGTGTAAAATATGAACGACACACTTGAATGTAGAACTACACACACATCTATACGCATAATTATAAAGTCGATGTATAGATAGCAGATAACAGTCATGTTCCTTTCTTCGATAGCAAAATGAATTTTTTAATAACTTACTATAAATAGCTAATATTATTTTGTTCAATTATGAGCAATAATAGTTATATTATATAATAAATAGCATATAAATTGAATGTAATTAATTTAATCGCATTTCTGTGTTTGATTTTTTATTCTGTAAAATAAGATAAAACATTAATTTAAAAGTTCTAATTAATTTAAGTTCTTAACACACGATTTGAATTGCAATAAGTGTATTGATATTCATTTAAAATAATGAATAGATTAGACATTTGAAGCTGTATTTTATTATTTACACTAAAATTTATTATTGATAGTATAATTGATGGCTATCTGCAATAGTACACTCATACATTTAAAACGCCAGTAACATTTATGAAGATATCTATGTCAATAAATTAACAAAACTATACTTTTATTACAATAATACATTCAGAATTCCTGACTTGTTTTGAGAGAGTCTTCTTCACTCATTTGTGTCCAAGAAAAAAGTTGCATACTGTAATATCGACGTACGCGAGCTTTTGCGTATTGTCGAATCTCGAATCTGATGGAGAAAGAAGGTCGGGAGAAATAAAGCTACTCCCGCGATATCGATTGTATATATGCATCAGCGGAGAGGGATGTAGTATACAAGCCGCGCGTGCTTATACACACCAATACACACACACACACACACACGTGGTGTGTATGCAGAACATAGCAAAGTTGAAAATGCTTCTAGCGTAAGCGATGCTATGTGTATTATGCGCAACTCTCTCTCTCTCTCTGTGAGCTTCCTGCTTTATATAGAGTCATGCATCGCGAGTATGTGTACGCGCCACGCAGAGTTTCACGAGTCTCGGGAAATTGAAATATTCATATACACACGCCTTGTGCGGCTTTCACGCATCCATGCGCAGCACTAGTCTCTCTCTCTCTCTCTCTCTCTCTCTCTCTCTCTACATTACGTACTATATACGCACGTGTGATGCTCAAATGCAAGTACTACTGCGACGTAATCGTACAAATGTGTTTGTGTATACGTGTAACTATCTTCGCATGCATATGCGTATGCGTGCAAACGCTTCGTTTTTAGTGGTGTACTTGCTACCATATTTATTCATGGGAAAGGGTAATTTATGAAAATTTTCAAAATGAAGCCCAGAAAAAATGCTTATGTGGCTTCTTTTACGATATGAAAAAAAAAATGTTTCGTTGGTTATTTCATTTAAACTTCTTTTATTATTTCTTCATGATTTAAAAAGGATAAAGAATTTTGCAAAGCTTTTGAACAAATTTTAAAAACACTTACAAATATAATAAAAATAATTCTCAAGCTATTTTTCATTTTAGAATTAAAGTTTAACCTTTAAACATAAACATGTCTATGAAATGAATCTAAATTAGGTAATAAAATGTTATGGTCAATATACTATTCGGTTATTTATGAAAAAAAGTTAAAAATGTAGGCAGAAGTGAGTTTCATGCCAATCAATGAGATAAAGAAAATATCTTATCGTTCTACGTCATTTTTTTTTCTTACAGCAAAAGAGATTTTCGTTGATGTCATTAGGAAGACAATTTATTTTCTTTCTTATGCATGAGCTGCTTAGTCTCTCGTTTTTTTCTGCAAATATCTATGTAAAAAAAAGTTCTTGAAAGCTTGAGTAGAAAAGAAGGTGAAGAGACATAAAAGATAGCTCCAGATCGATTTAACAGAGGCTTATCTCGGAGCTTATATTGGACAAATCTGCAAAAGAACAGCTTCATTGTATAGAGATTTTTCAAATATTATATATTCTTTTACTTTTTATCAAAATTTTGAAAACTGAAATAATTAGACATTTTTCTAGAGTTTTATGATTTTCGATCCCCGTGTTATTGCAGTGACATTTTTTAAAATTTCAGCTCAATTTCTTTAAGATTCGTCGAAACTTATAGATATATAACATTTGTGCAGTCGTTGGGGCTTCGATATGATACGACATAGTCATATTCGTTAGAGACTGGACGATAAAAGACAAATACAAAAGAGATACCGGTTACGTTTGACGGCATAATAAATCGATTCTTAGAACCAATCGACCGAAAAGGCATGCATGATAATAACATCCGTGATTTGCTTACAGAGAATACGATATTATTATATCGAGATAAAATAATCTTGAATTAATACGGTACTCATGTACTGCGTTTGTGTTTATTACGCAAATATCATTTATTTGCTATGTGTGTGTGTGTGTGTGTGTGTGTGTGTGTGTGTGCGTGCAATGAGAGAGTACGTACTCGTATTTACAAATTCAAAGTGCACCTATCTTATATTGTTTTTACGCCTCTTTTAATGCTATCTATCGCATTGCATATTCATAGCAATATGCTTGTAAGTTAAAGACTAGTTTGATTAAAAAAGCACAATGTCATTTGAAATATAATTTCGAAATAATTCTTTCATCAACTCAATTCAATACTTACTGTCTATCATTTACATTAAAACTTGATATGAAATAACACCATATTTAGTTATTATAACAAAAAAATCATCAACCATAGGCACCAAATATGAAATTGTTATTTTAAAAACTATTTATGGTACACCAAATAAACCTTAGTTCATTTTACACGATAAATATACAAAAATGCATGGATAGAGTTTAAAATTGATTTTCTTGCTAAAGAGGATCGTAAAAGAAATCACAAATAACCCATTAAAAAAGTTAATCGTGAATATCTCGGCTATTAATGCATAGATAAATATTTAAATTATTATAAATATTATTATTAGATAATTGTTTTAAAATTTATATCTAAATAAATATCGATGTTTAATTGATTTTTTAACAGCGGAATTTAAATTAGATAAAATAATGTAATAGCATCAATTTTCTAACATGAAAATTTATAACCATAGTAATTCATAAGATATCTTTATTTATCTTTTTCTTGTCATTGTCCAATTAATTTCCATTTTATAATCTGATCTATTCCTTCGAAATTTGAAAAGCTTTAAAAACTTCATAAATAATCCATAATTATAAGAATAAATTAATAACTGAATTTTCTCAATCCCAGCAGAATAGATCATTAGTAAAACTTGTATATCAATTTATCTTGTTTTGATTGCCTAGGTATACTATGGAAAATCGAAAAATATATGTTTGTTGAGATTGTGACGTGTGAAAGCATAAGTAATACTCAAAAACTTGCGGAATTCCGGTGAATATGCTTCCTCACACGCTGTTGACTGTGATTACATGTATGAATTCTAACATGAATTAAAATGAGTGAAAAATTATACTGACGGGCTTCTGTTTCATTCATCTCATAGCTATATTTACAAGCAATTTTTACACACCTCAAAAATTGAGGTATTTTAAATTAATAAATTTCACAACAATTATAATTCTTTTAATTTTACTACGTTTGGTTAATTAATAATTGGCACTCTAATTAAGTTACATGAAAATATCATAAAGTAAATGACAAAATTTCATTAGATAAAATATTACTGAACTCAAAGCAAATATTTTTACACTGCTTTGTTCTCAATTATTCAAAAAGTTCTCCAAAAACTAATAAAATATATCTACTATAATTTTCGGATATAAAAGTAATCATTCCCACGATTTAAGTTGTCGAATGCAAAATTATTTCGGTATTAGAATTTTTCAGCATGCAATGTCTGTAAACTATCTACGTCAATTCTTGCATGAATAATATTTTTCTGCATTAAACCAGTCTGCAACGAGCGGCCATGATACAATTTTGTCAACAAATGAGGATGAGAAATTAAGCCTGCTAAAATGATGTAAAAAATATGTTGCAAGTAAGTGCATAAGTACTTGGCAAAACAACAACTTTTTGATTTCAAAAATTACATGCGGATAATTTTGCTTGAACCTAAAAAGTTGATTTATGAATTCATTTCACAAATAAGATTAAACTATTTCTTGGCGCATCGATTGAAGTGTGCAATTAATTGAGTATTTCTTGGCAATTTTATTATCTTTTGAACTTTTTATACTCTTCAATTTCTTTTCATTCAGTTCATATTGTAAAGTAGTTAAGTAGTTGTTCCACCTTTTTTTTAATAAAGATTAAAAAAAGTGAAAAAAGTATAATTTTTTTATAAACTCGCACGTCGTCTGCATCCCTGTGAAAATAAGGACGAAAAATCTCTAAACTCAGCCTTTTCGTATTTATATTTCTGGTCCTTTCCCTTTCCCTCAAAGTCTAATTAAGCCTCTAATTATTAATAAACATACTTTGTGTCCACTTTTGCTAGCACGTGAGATACGAGCATTGGCTATTTCTTGAAAAGGCAGCCTCACGATTGGCTCGCTCTGGCGCGGATGAAATATAATGCAGAGGGTCCAGAGTCCGCGCGGACTCTTACTGCTTCTCTCGACCCTTTTTTTGTCAAGGCTCTCGCTTTCCCTCCTCGATGATCCTTCTTTCTCTCTCCCCTCATGCAGCTTATATATACACGTAATCTGTAAATCCTCGTAGAACACACAGTGTACTATGTATATATCTATATGTACTCACACACATATAAAATCGAGGATATACACAAAAGTTTGGTAAGTCGACGAATACAAAAAAAGTCCGGCCTTCGTAGCCCTCTGTGCGCGTTTTCCTTCTTTCTCTCGCAAAATCCTTGTTGTACACAATTTTTTTCTGTCTGCTCAGGCATACTCGTATCTACATATATACATTCGTATTTCATGAATGTATATTTCCTATATTTCTTTTTTAATATTTCCGTTATCTTGAAGCAGTTCTCTTTCCACAATTTTGCATGATCTTTATATATTTCGCAAGCCAAGTGACTCTGAAGTGTGCTCATATATAGTAAACATAAAAGTTAAAATATGTGCACATTAGAGGGCAAGTGTTGAAAAAATAATAGCAAGGAAGAAATGCGGTTATTCAGATTAATAATAAGTAATATCTCATCAAAATTGGGTTACTAAATGAAATTTTAAATAAGTAAATATCGTAATTCAGTTACATGAATTACTTGTTAACAGTCATACTTCTACTCGATCAGCGATAGGATTTGATTTACATGATTACATTTACACTAGACTAAATACTTTTTTTATGAAACAGTGTACATCTATACTGACTACAATGGACATTAATGAAAACAAGTGTAAAAGAAAACGAAGTGAATTTCACATACTTAGGGGTGCCAAATGATACAAAAAGGGTAACAGACGAAAAATAAAAGAATATCCTTGAATAAGTATAAGAATGACATAAGCGAAAGAGCGCCTTAACGATAAAAGCTCTTAGCTCGCGCATCATCAGTCAATATTGATTCAACCATCTATAATCTGCGGGAACGAGAAAGAGAGAGAGAGAGAGTGAAAGGAAGTGAGGAAGAGAGGAAAAGAGGAAAGGAGAGTGCACCGTAGAACTGTCGGATTTCTCGTCATCACCTTACCGTCGGAGTAATTATTTGATAAGAAAGGACTTCTGCTTAATATACGTATATGTATATGGTAACTTTTGCTATGGATTTACTCTCGTCTTGAGTGGGATCTGTATGTGCTTTGTCTGAACGTAGGGCTTATGAAACTAGATAAGGAGATTAAGGTTATTGATTCAAGCCAGCGTTTATAAGTAATACCGAGGGTGTAATGATTTAGGAAGATTTCGAAGCTTTATTAAATGTTTGGTCCAGGTCAAACCTCAATGTTCACAAAAATGCAGTACATGATCATAGCAAACCCTATTATCACAAATTATTTAGATACCAAAATGAACTGAAAAGCCTCAATTTGAAAGCTCATAATCTCAACAAACCTTAGGAACATGATATTTGTCGAAAAAAATTTGAACACAATGAAGACTTTTGAAATCACATGAGTAGACTACATAACTTTACAACCTTTCATACAAATATCCACAACTCTGTGAAGAACAGAATTAAAGACAAAACACCAACCATGCTAAGCAGTACAATTGTTACTGAATTAGTTAATTTAGTTAATTTTAGTTTAGTTAATTTTAGTTAATTTTATAATACAAACGTATGATAAGTACAATAAAACATTTGCGATTAAACGATTCTATCTAAAAATTAAGTATTCAAATTCTAAAACTTTTATATTTCACTTTTTAATCCTGGTGTCAATATCCTTCCGAACTGTTAATACAATTAGATATAGATATCAATAATGAATATAATTATTTAAATTAATTTCTATAAAAATATAATCAAATGCGTGGATTGAGCTTCCGCAAGCATAAAATCGATTGTTATTAAGACTCAAAGGTCAAAATCCCGTAGGGGAGATTTAGTCTCTTATTCCATACTCCTCTTTCTTTTACTTGTCATTATTCCACTTTATTTTTGTATATAGAACCAGCCCACTCGAGTCTATGTATATACGAAACTCTCACGTGCCTTGCACGCGAAATAAAAGAGAGGACGAAAAATGAGTGGTAGTGTTAGTGGCAGTCGTTGTAGTAGTACGAGTAGTAGTAGTAGCAGTGCGAACCAAGCGGATAAGTAGATACGTTCCTGCGGGCGAGGGAGACGACGAAGGAGACGACGTTCTCTACTCCTTGCCACCCCTCTTTCTTTCTTGAATTTTTTTCCCTTTTTTTCATACCTCCGCTGGGATCTCGTAATTTGCCAAGCTCCTTCGTTAATCTTCTCGAGAAGCTGTGCGAGTAGAAAGAAAAAAAAAGCTCAAGAGAGAAAGACTTCCGTTCCGCAATTGAGAGGAGCAAAAAAAAAGAAATAATAAAGTAGACAAAGCGGCTGAGTTGGGAGTTTTTCTGTACACATATATATCGCAGTCTTCTTTCTCCTGCGGGATAGAGAAGGAGAGAAAGAGAAAAAAGCTTGGTATATATAACAGAGTTATTATAAAGTTGACGAAAGGAACTTTACTTTTCCAAAGGATATCACGTTGAATGAGAAAATATTACTGAACTTGAGAAACGATATGGATATACGGATATCGTGTGCGCGAATACATCTATAGACACACATATTTTTATAAAAACGAGAAAAGAAAAAAAAATAGCAAAAAATTATATAATTGGGTAAGAGATTTTAATACTTTTCAAGTTACGATGGTCACTATAATACAGTAAAAGTAAGAAAGGGAAATAGATTTATTCGAAAGAAAGAGAGTTAGAGAGAGGGAGAAAGAGCGAGGAGAGAGCTTGCACAAGTAAGAAATGGAAGAAAGAAAAAGTAACTGAACAACTTCTTTGCTTGCGTCGTAGATTTTCATGAGAAAAATTTTTCTCCATTTATTCCTTTTCCTCTTCTTTTCTTGATGCAGTTTTTGTACGTATCCAAGCGACTCCACTGCTGCGATTAGTCACCCTTTTAACTTGTCAGTGTAGAAAATTTCGCGCGAATGGAGCGCAGTGAGATCACGAGTAAACTTATATAGGGAACGCAAAAATGGATCTGTAATACGTCAAACCGTTTTTTCCGTCAATCCATCCACAACATGCATGTTTATATTATGGTGGATGGTGGATATAGAAAAAAATTATTCATGTGAATATGTTTTAGGACGATGTTTATTTACTTAACTACGGTGAATAAAGTATGTTACAATATAGCTTATTCGTAATAATTCTCGAGAATGTAAATATAATTCATTTCAAATTAGCATTGCTGAACTGTTCAAGCAATCTAAAATAAGAACATCCTTTACATAAGATTGGCTAAATAAGAATTCGGTTCGATATATGCTTTGTGTAAAAACAATCAGTCGGGCCTGATCGGCTCGCCATTCGCTATGAGAGATGATGTATGCACGCAAACATATACACACAGGTATACAACGCACACTTGCATATAACATATGCACTGCACCTGACTTAAGTTAGGCTGCGTGCAGACCTCGAATCAATTTAACGAAGGCAACAATCAACCAACTACCACACAATATAACCACTGCCCATTGCATATACATGTATGTAGGAGTTGTAGTAATAGTATCAGTAGATTGCAGAAGCGGTGCAACAGTAGTAGTAGTAGTAGTAGTAGTAGTAGTAGTAGTAGTAGTCGTAGTCGTAGTAGCAGCAGTATTAGTAGTAGTAGTGGCACTGCTGTTTCGTTGCCGAAACTCACATGACGTGACTTGTGGCCTGTAATAATAGCTTATACATATGCGTGTGCGTGTGTGTCTGCGCATACGATATGTACGTAATCCTTTCAGAGTTAACAGTTGCAACTGCATGAGGGAATGTGATTATTCGGTATACCAAAATCTAATCCAACTCGATACCACAATTATTTTTACCGCGTTGATAGCCTTTTTGTAGCAAGAATGACCATTGGATCGATCGGCTAGAAAAAAAATGAATCAGTCAAACAATTGGTCGGGAAAATAAATCAATTTTTAGCTCAATGATTATTAAAAAGAAAACAGCTTCGAGTTAAATGAGTCGCTCTGAATGATGCACTGATAAAATTACCCTCAGGTCAAATTAGACTGAAATTTAAGGAAGTCAAATAATCTTTGGCTGCCAACACGAACCGCAGTAAAAAAACGCAATAATACAAAATTTCAGTTGCGCAGAGTAGTACAACAGTACAGCTCGACAGTACAGCTTGTCCTAAGCCTTGAAAGTTAAAGAGAAAGAGAAAGTCCGCTTACTTTTTATCGTTTTTTTCCTCTAAGCGTCTCTGCGCGAAGGTATAGGCAGGTCGCCAAGAATTGATCGAGCGAAGGAGAAGCTGAAGCAAAGGCGACAGCGTCAGTAAGTAGCGGAAAATTGAATTGTAATGCCTTTGCTCTCTGCGGATGTCAGACACACACTCACACACTTATACACAAAATTGGATTCTTCTGTGTTTCTCTTATATCTAGGTTGTTTTCTGCTATATGCATTTTATAATACCATTTGTATTTTTGGCCATCAAAGCACGTTTTTATTTCTTTCATTTAGATATTTACAACTATGTGATTAATACGATGAGCAGAATCTAAGTTTGGCAAGGTTTGGCAAGTCTGATCATCAATTCATAAACTATTTCTTTACTACGCTCCAACTTTTAAGAATTTATGTACAATTTTACATCAAAGCTCTTTCGGAAATGATACCTTTTTAAATCGAGTTGTTTTCATTTGATGCTTATAGAACCATTCGTAAACTACAATCGTGAATGGCTAATATGTTCATTTTAATTTTTCAACATGATATGTACTCAATCATACGTAGATGTTTCAATGACACATTAAACCTGCAACAGACAAATTTATTCATTATATGATCAATCGATATTGTAATTCACTGTCATTCAATTCAATCAATTACAGCAAAAATATGTCATTGCGAGTAATAGTTGAAACCCCATTTTTTCGTCCTTTCAAATGATAATAATTTCCTCAAATTTCATGGTATCGAAAGCACATACACTCACAAGTGAAACTCATACAAATTTTGCGAAAAGAAGACATGCATGTATTCAATTCTGTCAATTCGGGCGATCGTGGTAGCTACGGAGCATGACCTTATTTCGACTCCTCTTTTTTGGTCTCAATGATCAGCAAGTATTTTCCGTTTTATGGGTAGTCGATGCGGCTTTTGCTAGAGAAGCATCCGCATGCACGAATGCCTGCATCGGCATGTATCGATGGAATATCTATACATAGAAAAGCCGATGCCTTCATTTGCAATGGTATTTTTTTAACGAATCGAACTTCTTTGTATTTTTCAACGTTCAAGCATATGAAAATTCTTTATTGAATCTCTATAGCAATTTTTGTGCAGTTTTCAAGTAAATGCAATATCAACTTTACAATAAAATTATTTATTAAAAATGCCATCGTGTATTTTTTTAATAACTAATTTACCGCGCGAACTTGTTTCTCAATAAAGCACGAACAAAGGGGTAAAATTCTTTTGAGTATATTTGCCCTTTTAAATTTATTGATTACAATATTTTAATTTTACAATTTAATGTGTCTTTTTAAATTGAATGTATCCGGATTTAACTTGATATTATCACACCTTGTAAAAGGTCTATGGATTTATATTGAGAAAAGTTTACTATCTTATTTTTATTTGTAACGAATACATATTTGTGGAAATTCTCATATTTTTTCCACAAGGAACGTTATGAGATGTTTAATTTCAAAGTTCTTCAAGTTAAAATGCATTATTATTGAATAATCGGGTACAAAAAATATTGCGCTTACATCAACTTGGGTTATAAAATAAAACGCTAAAATACTTGACGTTTTATATGTTTTATTGGTACAGTTTTTATTTGAAAAAAATATGAAAGATCATGTAATTCGCTGTTTTTACCTTTTTCGGTGTTGTAAAATTAATCTGATGTGAGCGTAAAATGTACAATAAAGTGTCCCTTATATCACCCAAACCACAATTCAATTTATTCATGATCGATAAAAAATATTAAAATTATCAAAAGTGTTGAACTAAAACTGTAGTTGTTGAACATTTTTATTCATTGTACGGATAAAAAATCAGCTGTTTACACAGTCCATAATAATGACCCAATACCAGTATGATACGATATTGTAAAGAAATACTATTCTTTTCTGCTCAATCACTCATAAAATATTATATTTTTATTTCATTGAAAATATTTCAATATTTGAAGGAAACGATGGGAATCTAATAAAAAACCCTTGTGTAAAACACATTCCTTGATGAAGTTTTAAAAAACTCGATGCATACCTCGAATACCAAAAGTAATTACTCGAACTAAACTTTATCGCGCTTTGCAATAGCATATGACGAGTGATTTATGACACCATCAGTCAATTATTCGTAAGAACTACGGTTCACTCATTGCTTACATACTAAATTTTAATATACATTTGTCACTAAAAAAAAGTGAGCGATGTATATGGATTAAATCATATCAACCTAGGCGAAACTGAAGCGAAAAATGGAATAAAAACTAAGTATATACTCTTACAGATTGTATTGTACTGTAAAATGAAGAACTTGACAATTTTGAGAGGTCTAGGTTTTATCCTCGATGATCATCAGAGAGTCGATTTCAGATCTCTTACAGCCCCCCAAAGTACAATTTTACGAGTATCATTTACATATTTTATTCAATAAGAATAGGATTAGAGTAATCATTGATAGATTTCAAAATATGTATTAAGTGCAATCCATGTTATCATCTTCCTAATTTCAAAAAAGTGCAAGGAATGCGCATATCATCATTGTTATTTTGTTGATACATTTTTATTATTTGTTTAGCGCTTTCGGGAAAAATTTAGCTTTGGAAAATGATTTAAAACTTAGATTAAACCTTGAGATATCAAGATTGAAAAAATAAATCATCAAATATTTTCCAATTTTAAACTTTGCATTATTTAAAGTTTCATCGATTAAATTTATGTACTTTTACGAGTATCTTATTTTGTATTTCACGGAAGGTATAGCAGGTAGAAATTCTTACGAAAATGAATCCCCCCTCGCAGGAAATAAGGCATACTCATTAAATGTAACTCGTATAATGGACAAACCTTCCTTTACATATTATAGTGGCAATTACACGCTGCAAAACATTGAGAGGGCGGGTGGGTCATTCACACGTGTCGTGTGGTCACTGCCGCACGCACATCTCGATTATCGTAATCGCCGCCTTTTCTCTTTTCGGCACGCACGCAGTCGGACGCACACGCGTATGCCTTAATGATACACCCGAAGCTAGAATGGCACCTCTTCTTTTGATTGACTCTTGGGGCTGCAGGCATCGCTTATGCGAAAAACAAATTGAATGTCGGGCTCTCTTCTTCTTCTTCTTCTTCTTCTTCTTCTTCTTCTTCTTCGCCAAAAGAATCGCATATGCAATTTCAACACTTTTTGTTGGCTTCGCTCGTCAACGCGCGTCGAGATATCGACAATATTACCCGGAGATAAATCTTAAGAAGCGAGCAAAGCAGCTCGTGCTGTTTTCAAACGAAAATGCTTCATCATGCTATCGCGAGCCGTAGGTGTATGTGCAGTATTTATTTACTGCAGAGAATCGATCGATACGATTAAGTGTTTATTTTCCTTTGTTGTTGGTTTTACCAACAGAAGTTTTTATCTCGCCACTGAAATAATAAAAAATGCCGAGCAACAATAAAGCTTCGATCGCGCAGTGGATATTTTGTCTTTTTATCAGCTGGCTTTCGTCGAACCCCATGCAGCTCAACGTGCAACATTTTGATTGGCAACATTGCCTCGGAAAAGTGAATCGTCGCGATCATGCTCCGAGTCGGATAAATGATTTTTACCAATTGTAGTAGAATATGATCGTTTCAATTGGAGTCGCCGAAGAGAGCCGAACGAGGACGGGTAAACGACTGCTCATAGAGTTAACGCGCTCGGAACGCACAGCGCATCCAGTCGCATTATCGTGTCAACTCGTTCGAAGCCATCAGTCATAATCATCCTTATTACAGTGAATCAAAGTCGCGCGCGTTTGGCCAGCTCGCAATATCGAACGACAATATACTCGTGTATATGCCGACGTTATGTAGCATGTGTATACAGCTATACAGGTAGGTGTGTTCCATCAAGCGAGCTCGAATTAATCGCGCCGACTGAGACCATTAACGTGGTAATAAATAACAGCGACGGTGGCGCGGCTGCAGCGACGGCGACGACGCCAGCAACGTCGCACACAGACATAAAAGTAATGATGACAAGGATACTCTGTTCCTATTTTGCCGACATTGACGCGAGCAGCGGCAAAATATAACACGTGTGTAAATAATATACACGCCCTCGATGCTCGAGAAAACTCAATTAATCCTCTTTTGATTATTGCTTCGACTCTGTGTATGCCGTTGCGTGCTCTAATGTCTACTCGTTACATCATGTTAATTTCGCAGCAACTGCAATTTGAACTAGTGTCGGTGATGATGTTCTAGTAGTAACATTTTAATGTGTATCATTCATTGTATTTCTTTGTGAGGGGTTCATATTTATTGCATTGAAAATAAGATTTTTCATTGAGAAAATAAAAGCAACGTTCCTCTCTTTTCGATGATTACACATTTGCTGATCAGAGTCGATTATCTTTCGCTAAACGAGGCAGTTGAGTATTGCGAGATATAATTTCAACGGTAAAATCCAGTTTATCCTCTTATTTCCGATGAAACCTTTACTTGAATAAGCGAAGGTAATGTATTGGTATAACATATAAACTGATACAACTGATCATTTTCTACCATTTCCTTGTTTATTCTGTGAAGTATAGTTTGTGTATATAATTCATATTCTTTACTACGAGGGAAAAAGAGTGTAAGACTGTTAATTTCACCATCATTGGTCTGTGCAATTTAATTTTTTTTTAATCCTTCAAAATGTTTGTCTTATAGTAAGTATTCTCATTTATGAAAGGGAAAAGTGTTTTTTAAAATTACTTTTATAGCAAGTCCACAAGACATTTGTTCTTGTTAAATAAAGTAAACAATTTTTTAATAAATAAATATAAATTCATCAAAACTGAACAATGCCATTCAAAGTAACAAATTATAAAGCCTAGATAGTAAGATGAAAGAATTAAATGATGTAAAGCACGTTAAAATGTCCAATCTTAGAGCAATGTTGCGAGCTGCATTGAAGCCACACGCACGTATACGCGAATAGACTTCATTAT
Organism: Trichogramma evanescens; assembly: GCA_902732785.1. Taxonomy (NCBI): domain Eukaryota; kingdom Metazoa; phylum Arthropoda; class Insecta; order Hymenoptera; family Trichogrammatidae; genus Trichogramma; species Trichogramma evanescens. The sequence continues at coordinate 5,059 of CACVKI010146154.1, read as the reverse complement.
TGGTCCGTAATAACCGTCGACCCTCGAGCGAATCTCGCATTCGCAACATCTCCTCGCATCTTATAATCCATTTGCAAAAAAAAAGTCTCAAGAATGAAGCAAGCTCGCGGGACGCGTGCGAGCGTGTGTATGTATTATCTTTCCGACAACATCAGTTCCTTGTGTATCCCTACATCATTAGCTTCCGGCTAAAATGAGCTGCGCTCTGTAGCACCTGCATGGTGTATACGCGCCTCTCCTGCGAGTCAGTAATAATCCATTTCGAACGTGCAGCTGGAATTGTACATCTTCTTTTTTTCGATCCATTCGCGTATATGTATGAATAACAGCGATTGGAATTCAATTTCAAAAGCTTTAAAAGTGTGATATTCCTCCATTTATATATTTATTGACAAAAATTATTGCATGACAAGTAAATTTTATGGAATCTAAAAAATATTGTATCATCGATAATTGTTGATAATTATAGGATTTTGCTGATTACTATAAAAATTATTTTGGACACGCATCAATTTCACCTTAATAAATAACAAAAAAACCTAAAAATCTAGTAACAGCTACCATTGTTGCCAATTCATGGTTTTACTATAGCGCTCTAGTAGACAATCCTATTTTATATGTTCAGTGTATTTAATACCGATTTTCTGAGGAATGAAATTAATTTTTTCACTTATGAAGGTACTCGCCATCTGGTGGAGGCGAATGTCATGATTAATTTTGATCATTGAATTTTATAACTTTTTTTTTACTAAACGCAAAAAGCAAATATCTATAAAAACATTTATTTTCATAATCAAAATTTTTAAAATTGAGGATAGAATTAAATCTTTTTGTTCATGATTAAATCTGCTTTTAAATTTAAGAATTTTTTAAAAGCGTTTATGTACTTCATTGTAATTTATACTGGTGTACTATATTTTGTCTTGAATGTTTGATGCAATACTTAAATTTGTATACTCATCGTTGATATTAATAAATTCAGTTAATCAAACGTGTAGAAGTTGATCATTAGGAGTACACGGGTTTTTTTTCGTTATCTCTTTCCTATATCTTCAAAACGGATAAGAAATGCGTTGCTTTGTATAAACCGCTTATACATTAAAAAAAGTTTGTGATTTATCTGTTACAGACATCTTATCCACTTTCGATCAATTTATCGAAATATTATCGTACACATAATTTATAAATTTATTGTATTTGTTACGCTGTAAAATGTATAAATAAACCTGACGTTTGCGACTTTTCAAGCCCAAAATAAGACAATATTTTATGTACAAATTCATTGAATCAAGGCATACACGTTTTATGTAACGAATCGAACTAAGGTTAAAAATGTTAATGAACTACATGTAATGCGAAACGAAAGCAAAGTACTTATTAATTACTATATTTGCACATTGGTAAAAAAAAGTAAAATAAGTAGTACCACGTCCACGTAGTATCCTGAGTTGAGCAGGTAAATCCAAATACACGCATGAGAGAGAAAAAAGGAGGCTGCGGAACAGGAGGATAAGCCACTGAATGTATACATATATATGTCGTTATTAATCAAGTGACTTATCTATACATGGATCTTTCGAAAGACGATTCGAATCTCTCATGTTCGTGAGGCGATTTTATTATTATTGGAAATAAGAGCACAACACGTGCTTGCAGTCGATTTTCAACTTGTCAAACAAGCCTCCCGTGTGCCGATGCCGCCACCGAGCTGTTATCGCGTGGGGCGTTCTTCCTCGTGTTTTCGTTTTGCAAACCCCGTCCTTATAGTGAGCGTATTATGTTACAATTTTTACCTTCAAGGTCGTCATTTAGTTCTCCATTAGCTCATCGCACGCAGTAATTACCAAATAATTATTGCCTCAAAAAATCATCTACCTCAAAAGCACATTTTTCCTTGACTCTTGTCGGATAAATTAAGCTCGCGCAAATAAATTCATAATTTAATAGTTAAATAATGGTAGGAAAATTATTCAGTGCACACAAAAGCTTTTTGGAGAACAACGAAAATAGACACGAGCATGATGTGCCTTAATGCGTGTCGTTTTGCTTTCCATGCAAATGTGGTTGTCATTTTCTAGGGGGGAAAATTTGAAAGTACATGCTTCCGGTTAAATTTATGCATAATTTTTCCATCGCACGACACACACGTTGTACAGATACTCTTCTGTGTCTAAACAAAAAAATGTGCAATTTTGCGGGCACTCGTGCGCAAGGAACTTGAATTTCGGCATGAAAAATTCAGAACAGTTTGTTGGAATATTGCGCTAGTTTCTCGTTTTCTTCTCCCAAGAGACAGAACGAGAAAGAACTAAAATGTTCATTGGAGTTTGATACGGTTTAATAAAAAAAAGTAGCCTAAAGAAAACTCAGCTCAATATTTATAAAGAAAAAGTGCATTTTATTGAGCGTAGCACGTCGAAGATATCGAGATACGAAGTATAAGTTATAGTTTAAATGACAGCGCAAGAGCAGCTCGGCTTGGAGCTTTCATATTTTCTTCGTGTGCACTGGTCCATAGTAGAGAGAGAGAGAGAGAGAGAGAGGCGGACGGCTGCAGTCAGCGTTAATGGTAGCAGTAGGTATATAAATGTATAGAGAATCGGATAGGTGGGTAGGTATGTATAGGCGGTCGAGCTTGGAGCTCGGAAGCGGGCTAGTGCACGGGTTGAGAGCATCGGCGCGGTTAGCCGCGCCTCGCGACCACAGTCGCGGTTCGCTCCTTCAGTTGCAGCGACTGCTGCCTGTGCTGCCGGTCGAAGGGTCGAAACCGCAACCAGCCGCGCTTCTGTCGCTGCTGCTGCTGCTGCTGCTAGTGTGGTTCAGCCAACACTTTCCGCTTCCTCCTTTTTGCTCTTACACCTATATATGTATAACATTAACGTTGTATATATGTAGCCAAGCTATCTCTCTCTCTCTTTTTCTCTGTTGTATGCGCATTGCGAGTTTCAATGCTTTAAACGTGCCTCTGCACTGTAAGCTTGCACGTACACACATATATTGTTTATGAACGATGAAGGTGAAGCTAAGGAAATGAGCTGTAACGCGCACATGCCATATCCGCCAACACTAGCTGTCTTTCTCTTCTCTCTCTTTTTTTTGCATTCGCATATATCGCACCTGAGCTTAAATTCTCGATCGACGAGTCGAATGTTATTATAAATGGGACGATATCCTGCTGGTATTTCGAGTACCACGACGCGCGCATCGCTATAATAACGTCGCCGACAACGAGTTTGGGGAAAAAATAACTTTTTCTCAATTAGCCGATACAGCAGGACGATAAGATATTATAGACATGCGCCGAGATAATTTACGACGCCGGCCGAATTCGATAAATCTCCTACACATTTTTCCCTTTCAAAGTAGCTATTACAATTACGAGTAGTGGCTCGAGTGCGCGGCTGAAATATCATTATATATAGGTAGACTGCGCGCAGGTCACCGAGGCGATAATGCCGATACGATGAAGCGTACATACACGTATATAGTAGCAGTTGGCACGCGAGCGATAAAATGATTAAAATTATGCGCGTCAATTCGTGCGCTCTCGCAGCTCTTTTCCTCTCGCGTTCAATAAGGGGATATTAGACCAAAAGTGTACGGCGTATATCGGCGCAGCTTCGCTCCCCGCGCACAAGCTTATCAATTATAAATTTTCTCGTTTCAGCGTGAATATATAAAGTACAGCAGCGAGGGCAGTAGCTCGTGTTGCTGCATCGACGAGCACGAGTGTGTGTATGGGCTCGGCTGTAGGCACGCGCGTAACACGAGCATAAATTTTCATGGGCTGCGCGTATAATATTGATACACAAAGTGACTATAATACGTCATATATTCGTACACGTGATGAATATATTATTATCGCGTGTGTACGCAGCATCAGCATCAGCATCAGCATCAGCATCAGCAGCAGCAGCAGCGTCACTTTAATTAATAGTAGATTTTCTTACAAGGGGGAAAAATGAAACTTCCGCATGCACGTGATAATGACGCCGAGGCGAAGCCGAGGCGTCATATCACGTGTATGCGGGTGTTTCATTTTTCACCCGCGTAAGAAATAATATTTTTTTCCATCCCCGTGCAAAAGTTCTGAGAAACTATAGCTTTAATATGTATTTTAAAAAATTAAAAGATTAACAGCATCATTTTTTGATAGACCGAGCGTTTGGCATTTGTTTACTTTCGCCGCAAGCTGAGCCACGGGAACGGAGCTTGTCATTATATGACTCGATTTTCTTGGGTGAAGTTGGCTCCATTTATCAATTATTGATGCTCGCCCCGACATTAGCATCACGAGCGAAGCGAGTGATGCTGGTCGGGGGGGCGAGCATCAATAAATTTAAAAATTTATTAATTTTCATTCATTGTTAGTGTTATTGTTCATTATTAATATATATTTTTTCAAAAAACAATGAAATTTATTTTCCATGACAATTTTCACTACAATTATAATAGTTATTAACAACAGTGCCATAAAAATTACAATTTTCATATTTGACGCATGAGTTTTTAAAATTATTAGTGGTATTTGGATCGTGATTTTCTTCATTTTCTACCGAAATTATTTCCAAGTTATTTTCTGTTGAATTCGAAGTAGAAGGTTGGCAATTTTTTTGTTTGACTTCAACTCGAACTGGAGGTTTCGTCAAAAAATGCCCAACACTCGATTTTATGATAGTGCCAGATTGAAATTCCTTAATCGGCTTGTTTTTTGCAGTCGTAAATGTTTGTTTGTGTACTTCTAAGCTTTTCAAATTAGAATTTTTATTATTGTCTAGATCATCGTGCGTCAATGGATAAGAAAAGTCATCATCAATTAAATCAAATGATTCAGATGTGTCTTGACAATTATTCAAATTTTCCACAAAATCTAGCCTGCTGCTGCTGTTCTTTGGTGCACTACTTGTCGATTTTTGTTGCTGTTGGTTAGTTGCTGCTGTTGAGGGTACTGGATAAGATCTTCCTGTGGTATTTTTTGCGTAAATTCCACTACTGGTCGATGGCTGAGCGTCCATGTGATTAGTGTGCTGTGTCACGCCATTAAAAATTTTCTGCCGAT